>PPMW02000013.1:0-238975 GCA_003707025.2 Yamadazyma scolyti | reverse complement strand
TCTCTTGTCAATACCACCACACTTGTAAATCAAGTGACCGGTGGTAGTAGACTTACCGGAATCGACGTGACCAATAACAACAACGTTAACGTGAGTTTTCTCTTTACCCATTATATATAATTAACTTAAATGACAAGTATCAGAAAAGAGAAAATTTTTCTAGGGCGAAATTGGGTTAATTTATACAAAGAAAATTTTTTGGATTGAAAAATTTTCAGAGATGAGAAGTGTATAGAACAATTGACTAGAAGGGTTAAAATGTAAAATCTGAAATTGTTATCTATATAAGGTATAATTGCTTTGATTTTATCACCTATGATTGATAACTAATGATGGTTAATATGATGGATTATTTTAGTTTCGGGAGTCAATGATTGAGGGATTTTCCAAAATTGGCTAGAATATTCCAGTCAACTTTTGTAGTCAAGTTTTTTAAAATTTTTTTAGTCGAAATTGTAGTCGATTTCCAGGGCAAATTTTCAGTCCTGTTTTGATTTTTACACTTTAAGTAAATTCCTGCATCAGATAAGGCTGGATATGAGACAAACTGCTTGACTAGTAAATGTACACTTTGATAGTATAACTATTTAAGACTAGTGGATATTTCTGACAAGTAGATATGACTACATTTGGTTGGTATATGAGACTACCTCTGGCTAGGATTTGTGAGACTACTTGCTAACTAGTAGGACTACTTTCGGTAAAATACCTTCTAACTGGTAGATAACTATTTCTGACTAGTAGAGATATATCTAACCAGTAGATATCTTCAATAGACATAACTACTCTCTGACTAGTAGATAATAGAACAATTCCACTAGCAGACATTTGAGGTTATTTTTCCACATAGAGACCACTTTCTGACTAGTAGACATATAGAGCTACTTCCTGCTCGTAAATATATAAATATCTGGTTTATATTTCTGACTACATTGACTGGTATATAAGACTATTTTCGAGTAGTAAGACTACCTTCTGACTAGTATATAGACCATCTTCTGACAGTATATGATACTATCTACTACTTTCTGGTTATGGAAGACTATTTATTACTTTCAGCCTATATAAGACTACTTATGACTGGTATATGAGACTATTTCCTCCTGAGACTGCTTTCCTAGATACATATAAAACTATTTCGACTAGTAAAGCTATTCCTGGCTATCTTCTAGCAAACTTTCTAGCAAACTACTTTCGGAAAATCTCCAGATTAGAAGAGTTATCTATTGATGATCTGGTAGTTGAAGTAGAAGATCTTCTTCGTTGATTCCTTGCAAATTGAGGATCAATTCTTTTGCCGTTTAATTTGACTGATGCCAAAAATCCTAAAATATCAGTCAAGGTAATTACTCCTACTAATTTACCTGGTAATCCGTGCTCAGAAGCCGCTAAAGTATCTTCAATATTAGAACTATTGCTACAAGCATCAACAATCCACAATCTATGTGACTCAGTAGCAACTAATTTAGCGATAATTCTTCCTAATCCAGTTTGTTTAGTGACATGGAAAATTGGAAACTGATCTTTACCTTCTTCTATACCTTTCAAACTAAGATTATAACTAATGAAATTTAAAACTGATTTGAATAAAAGATGACTGTTTTTAGTGGAACTAATATTCTTAACATCTACTATGGAGATATTGGCCATCAAGTTACCCTTTTTGTCAATTACTGCTAATGAACTTATTCTTTCAACAAACATCTTATGTAAAGCATCTATTAATAAACTGTCTTCGTAAATTGTAATTGGATTACTTGAACCAATTTTTAACTCATCAATACTCTGATTGAAGTAAAATTCCAAGTTACTGAATCTTCGGGCATTTTCCCAAATAAACTTCAATAACCTTCTTTGAGACAATATACCTACTATTTTGTTAAGGTTGTTGACGATGGCTACTCTATGTACTCCATTACCCAAGATTTCCATTACTGATAGTAATGTTTCGTTTTCGTTTATCTTAATGAAGGGATTCTTTGGGTGCAACTTAATGATGAAATTGACCGGAACTTCTTCACCTTTCTTGGCCTTTTCAACATTCTTTTGAAACACTTCAGGACTAAGGTCTTCATGATCCATGTTTAAGTCCTTATCCTTGATTCTGTTCATTATTAGTAATAAATAAGTATTCAAATCTGAGTAGTCAAATGTTAAGCAATTCGTTAAATTCTGGGAATCTGGAGTTACACTGACAGGTACACTAGTCAAGTTATGTTTGACCAAGGTCTCAAATGCCCTTTGAATTGAATAAGAAGAGTTAATTGATATCAATTTATTGCTTTCAATTAGTTCTGTTAAAACAACATCATATACTTCAACACTTGACTTTGAACTAAGGGAGTTGTTTCTAGATAAGTTGAACGAGTTGATATCATCATTATTGGTATTGACTGGCAACGGAGGAGGAGAACTAAGTAGTTCAACAATTGATGGCTTCCTTGAAGAAACTGCACTAGATGTACCCGACGAAATACTATTGGAATGCTTATTCAAATGGGGGTGTTGATAACCGCTACCAATAGAAGGATTTCTTTCATGATTGGCAGGAGAGAAAGTCAGTGACGTGGTCTTTGGCGATGTAGGAATACCTCTTTGAAAGTTACTCATGGTATAAAGGGGTTCGTGATTGAAAAAACTTTAGAATGGCGGAGAAATTTACCAGTGCCCCTATTCTATTATACAGGGCTTATTGTTGTGACTGGATAAAAACCGCAGGACGTAAGGTACTAAACAAGATGTGGTAGTTAAATGACCAGATTAGTTGAGTCAATTAGTATACTGATTGTTTTGATTGTGATTTATCAACTGATTTCGTTGCTATTGGAAAATGTGTGATGGTACGACATGGTGTGAGATGTCGCGGGCTTCGAACTTCGAACGGAGTGAGAAGCGACATTAGGGGAGAGGGAGTGAGAAGCGACATAGTTTAGTTACTGGCCAAGCAAGGGAGTGAGAAGCGACAATTAACAGTATCTACTTATGACGAGAGTAGACGAGTAGTATCCATATCGTTCGACAAGGTGTTATGAGCTGGAGATAGTAGAGTAGTGATTTGTAGAAATTATGAGATGAGAGTAGTGATTCGTGGACATTATGAGATGAGTGAGTGATCGAATTAAGACAAGAAATAATCGTCCGAGTTGAATATTTTCAGAATAAGGTAGCAACTGAGATGTGAAGGAAGGTAAATGAGAATGGGTTGTTGGGCGATTGGGTAAATGTAGGTGGTATGAACAATCGGGTGATTGTAGGTAGATAACGGGTAACAGGTAGTTATATAAGAATGCGACAGCAACTTAGGGACGTAAAAGATGGGTGGCAGATAAGAGACGATATATCTCAAAATAGAATGATGATTGAGCTGTAGTACGGTAGATGATATTGGTAAGACAAGGAAGACAATAATCAAAATGGGCTGACCATTACTTTATTTCCTTTTAACCTTCGATGTGAAAGATTGGGTACTATATTTAATGAGGTCGGAAATAATTAATCAGATCAAGGCGTTTTTCACCCTCGGTTCGGAAATGATCAGCAATCACCTATGATTTTTAGCAATTTGTAACAGATGCTGCACAATTTGTGTTAATTTTTTTTGAGTTCCGGTCACCCAACATTTTTAAGCAGGACCAAAAAATTCATATATAAGTAAAATAGCTTATCCCACTATTTCTATACTAAACCATGTCAGCAGATAAATTAGATACTGTGGATTTAACCTCGTTAAATGCCATTGCAGCTGGTAGTAATAAGAAGACGCCCAGAATCGTGGCTGCAGGTATTGGTGGTAAGCTCATGGGAACAAAATCATTAGTTACAGTAACAGCTGAAGAGTTAACTCAAGATTTAAGTCAAGCAATGACGTTAGGAGAAAAGGATGAATTGGAAAAGAAAAAATATTCCGCCATAAAACACATTAGTGAGCAACCTTGGACTCTTTCTAATTGGTACCAGCATGTGAACTGGTTGAACTTTATTTTAGTGGTTGCAATTCCTGCTTATGGTTTATTCCAAGCAGTCCAGTTCTTACCCCCTGTTAAGACTTTGGTATTGGCCTTTGTGTTATACCTCTGTTCGGGAATTTCTATTACTGCTGGGTATCATAGAGGATGGGCTCATAAAGCTTATGAGATGAGTACTCCTGTTAAGTTATTCTTTGCCTTTTTCGGTGGAGGATCTATTCAAGGCTCTATCAAATGGTGGGCTCATTCTCATAGAGTTCACCATAGATACACAGACACCCCAAAGGATCCTTATGATGCTAGACAGGGATTATGGTATAGTCATTTAGGTTGGATGTTAGTTAAGCCTAATCCTAAGTATAGAGCAAGAGCTGATATCAGTGACTTGGCTTCAGATTGGGTTGTCAAGATGCAACACAAGCACTATTTATCGATCATGTTGGTATTTGCTTACATCTTACCAACCGTGATTGCAGGATACTTTTGGAATGATTATTGGGGTGGGTTTATTTATGCTGGTATAATGAGGACTTGCTTCATCCAACAAGCTACATTCTGCATCAATTCCTTAGCTCATTATATTGGAAGTCAACCATTCGATGATAGAAGAACTCCAAGAGACAATGTTTTGACTGCTTTTGTCACTTTTGGTGAAGGCTATCATAATTTCCATCATGAATTCCCAAGTGATTACAGGAATGCATTGAAATGGTACCAATACGATCCTACCAAGCTCACCATTTATTTATTATCCAAATTGGGCTTGGCTTATAACTTGAGAACCTTCAGTGAAAATGCCATCAGTCAAGGTGTTTTCCAACAGCAACAGAAGAAATTGAACCAATTGAAGCAGAAGTTACAATGGGGTAAAGAAGTCAACGCATTACCTGTCTGGGATAGAGAGGAATTTAACAAGCGTGCAAAAGCTGAAGGATTAATTTTGATCAGTGGTATCATCCACAATGTTAAGAGTTTTATAAAGGAACATCCTGGTGGTCAGGCTGTTGTTAGAGCATCTTTAGGTAAAGATGCTACTGAAGCTTTTAATGGTGCTGTTTATGCACACTCTAATGCCGCTCACAACTTGTTGGCCAATATGAGAGTTGCTGTATTAAAGGACTCCCATGCAAGAGATAACACATTTGCAGTTCAACAAGAATACTTGGATAGCTTAGCGGTATATAAGGGTAAGTAATGGGTATGAAAAGTGAATATAAAATAAATTATTGAGTGATAATAGCGCTGCAATCTCCACTTTACTTTTTAAATAAACAGTCTGTAAGCCAAGAACTACAAAACCTTTCCTTCAGACAGCATCGTATCCTCTTTCACCTCTTCCTCAACTCTTTGATGGTTGCAAAAAATTGTCAGTCTACTAGTCCTGCATATATGATCCTAAAAATTCCGAAATGGTTCCATAAAAAAATCAGGAGATTAAGTGGTGTTACTTTTAGTGAGATGGGGAGACTTTTTTGCAACCAAATGACCCGATAGTTGTAGGGTATAAAAGGCAATGGAAATATCTGGTATATACATCAACAAACTAAATCAATTAAATATTCAATTACAATGGCTACCATCAAACCTCCAAACACTTCTTTTGCTAGATTATATGCTAGAAGACTTCCAAATATAGGCATTTGTTTTGCAGTCTTAACTACAGTATTTGCATGGCCCCATATTACTGCTAGAATGATAGAAAGATCTCATCATGTCCACAATAACAATTACAGTAACTTTTTTTAACTATTATTACCTATGATTAGATTATGATAATGCACACATTCAGTTTATTTATTGTACTATACTCTCTCTCTTTTACCACATCTCGAGCTTAAAAACGTGTGTGGAAACACGGTAAACCTCTTTATTTTGCCGTATTAGTCGGCAAGTGCGTTGTGGGCAGGGCACGGGCCTTGACAATGGAGGCTATTATGAAGCATCCAACTGCTCTTTGTCGTCTATGAAGATTGTAACTATCCTTTCTATAGCTTCTGTTATATTAGCAGTCACTATCTTTCCACCAAATGCTCTGTTACTGAATCTTGCCTTGGCTGGTCGACCATACTGGATGTTATCAAGAGCTCTTGACCATGATACATGTTGGCCCTCAAATGTATTTGATGCCGATGGAAATGTAACCGCATCTGCTGAGTTGAAACCATGGCCTATGGCAGGTAAGGGAGGATGTCCTAATGCTAATACCAGCTTCCCTGTCTATTGGGTTGGTAGATATTGTAGTAGCGAGATAAGAATTGCTTATAATCTATTTTTCAAAAAAGATGGATTTGATTTGGTAGATACTGAGCTTTTAGGCCATCCTTATGATTGGGAAAGAGTCATCATAGTTTTCAATCAGACATCTGTGGGAGAATGGCAGCGAGCTTATGCCTTTTATAGCCAACACACAGGTGTCGAGAAAATCGACTATGCAGAACTTTCTACTATATCTAATCATCCTGTAGCTTATATTTCCTGGGGAAAGCACTCGGTTTACCAAGATCCAAAGGATTTACCATTGAATGCAGGAGACGTTCTTCTTGCAAATGCCTTCAGAAATGACTACTACAAACACTTGAACTCTGCAAACGAATTGGTAGAAGTCAAAAAAAATGGCAGCATCTGGAATAGATTAAGTGCCTTTGAAGACTGGGGTCATGCAGACTCGACTCCTGTAGTTGTATATGAAAAATTGTGTGACTACAAATAGATATTTAACTTGATATAGTATAAACTAACTAGTCTGATCCAAACATTAGTTAATAAACTCAATTGGCTCCTTCTCTGAATCACTACTGGAATCTTGGCTCCTCTTGGCATCTCTTCTAGTAAAATAGAAAGCAACACTAGTAGCAATTATACCGACACTGGAAAGACATGCAGTATATGTAAATCCTATATGTGACCGTGGTTGTTGTGTGGTATTCCATACCAAAATAGGCACCCAAGCACCAGTGACATAGGCTAAAGTATTTGTTACAACAACAACGAAGTTTCTCTTCATATCATTTTGGAAAAGTAAACGATTGACCCAACTGAATATAAATGGCTGTCCAAAACCACTAGCGAGACCTAGTGAAATATAGGCTACCCAGTGAATACCCCTGGCGACATCCCATACACTTAATATCCCACATCCAAAAATTACCATTACAAAGTACAAACCAACCACTAAATGGTTATAGGTACCACCAACATAGTTATGAGTCCATGCAAGGATCAATGTAAGGACAATTGATGCCGTAGTAACGTATGAAGGGTAGGTGTTATATATCTCTGGCCCCAACTTTAGGTCCGTTTTCATCCAAAGTTCAAATGACGGTTGACTCCAAGCTGAAGCACTATTATTGAATGTAAGAAAGACTATTGGGAAAACCCAAATGTGCCAGGTATTGAAAAAAGTTTTAACCTTTTCCACAGTATACTTCTCTCTGGTATTCAATTGAGCACCAATTCTTCGTCTTCTTTCCAATCCTACCAATTTATCTTCTTCAGTAAAGTACCAAACATCAGTAGTTGAAGGAGTATTTGGGTCAGAAAACATGGTGTAAATACCAATTGGAAATGAAATTATTGCATCAAAAATGAACATCCACTTGAAAGGTGGTATACTTGAATCTGAAAATCTTCTTAAAATGGCTAGTTGTAAAGGACCAGAAATTAAACCAGCAACATGACCAGAAAGAGCAAATAAAACAGACCTGGTTGTAATCTCTGCAGCAGAATAGTTGGAGCCAAGCAAATACTCCAAACCTGGAAAGTACCCAGATTCAAGTAATCCAACTAAAAATCTAATGGCGTACATTCCCTTTAAATTTTTACATCCAATCATTGCAACCGTCAAGATTGACCAGCAAATTTCCAACCCTCCTAAATAGAATCTAGCGGAGATTCTATGAAGGATCAAATTGGAGGGAATCTGTCCAATAATGTATCCAACAGTCCAAAGTGTAACCAAATAGTTATATTGATTATGGCTCATTCCAAAGTATTCCTCCATACCATTAACATATGCAGTCTTGACATTACTTTGATTAAGATTTTTGATAAAATAGCCAAGCATAGACGAACTCAAAAGGAAGAAATCCAACTTAAGTAAGTATTTTTGTTCCTTAGGATGCTTTCCTGTTCCATCCCATAAAAACTTTTTGATCCGGTACAGTAAACTTGAGGTATTTTGGGGCACCCATTCTAAGTCAATGTATGGCTTATCTTCTCGAACTTCCACTACAACGTCTTCTTTGTTTATGGAACTACTACTCATCTTCTGCTCCTTTGTCTAACTGCACTTTTGTCCTATCTTTTATATTCACTCAAAAGACAATGAAATGTTGAATTTGCAGCCACATCTACCTATTAGCAATAGGTGCATAGTGGCTGCTAACATTACCGGGGCTTCGATTAGTTGAATATTTACGAAACTTCGGAAATGTACCTAGTCAATTTAAGCTGATCTTTTACAGCTATATTGATCCTTTTAGCTGATCTTCCTAACCACATTACTTTTCATGGCCAAAGATGTTATTTTCTGAATCACTCAGTGCAAATACCACAGGAGTTTTTGAAATATCTCCGATACAGTCCGAGCTCTCCTTGCATCTACCTAGATCTTTTTTCGCCATGTCAAGTTTTGCCAAGAAATAATCAAGAGTGTGGCTACCTTGATCTTATCATAATTACCCATTTCCGCTTATACCACCGTAATGCTTACAAATTCCGTCTCATTAATTGGAGTAGCTTCAATGAGAAACATAATATTTATTCAAGCATATAAACTTATACCTTTAAGCTAATTCAATAGAGACTTTACCAGCAACCTTGACGATGGTATTACCGAATTCATCCTTCTTGAAAGATTCATTCTTAACATCAGCACCTAAAACCCTAACAAAGTAATTCTTGGAAGTCTTACCAGAAACAGAGACATCGTATCCCTTCTCGGTCTTCTTCACAGAAACCTCCGCTGCAAAGTTACCTAACTTGGAAATATCGGGAATCTCAACCTTCTTGTCTTCAGTTAAGTCATAGATATTGACCAAGAAGTTTTCATTGTAGGCGTAATCTGGCTTTTCCAACTTGGTTTCTGGGCCGGCAGTAACAAAGACAGAGTTTGGTCTGACCAAAAGTGGTAAAGACTTGAAGTCGTGAACTTCTTTAAAGTATCTTCCTTCGACAGCTTCTCTGACCTTACCATCCAAGTAACCATACCACTTACCCTTTGGAACGTAGACTGAAACATCCCCTTCTGCATTGAAGACAGGTGCTACTAAGAGGGAGTCACCCAATAAGAATTGAGTGTCAACGGTGATGGCAGCTGGATCCTCTGGAAACTCTAAAAGCAAAGCTCTCATAACTGGAGTAGCAGTCTTATGTGCCTCGATAGCCTTGTTATAGATATAAGGCATAAGTTCTAACTTCAAGTCAGTGAATTTTTTCAAAACAACAGAAGCTTCGTCATCGAAGTTCCAAGGGACTCTATAAGAACCAGAACCATGTAATCGAGAGTGGGATGATAATAATCCAAAAGCACACCATCTTTTGTAGACAGCAGGATCCGGGAAACCTTCAAATCCACCAATATCATGCGACCAGAATCCAAATCCGGATAATGTTAATGACAAGCCACCTCTCAAACTTTCCGCCATAGCTTCGAAGGTAGATTCACAGTCACCGCCCCAATGAACAGGGAACTGTTGGCCACCTGTAGTAGCAGATCTGGCGAAAAGACAAGCCTGGTTCTTACCTAATTTCTTTTCCAAGACTTCAAACACACACTTATTATACAAGAAAGTGTAATAGTTGTGCATAGCTACTGGGTCTTGTCCAGAGTAGTAAACGACATCCTTGACTGGGATTCTTTCACCAAAATCAGTTTTAAACGAATCTACTCCCAAGTCAACTAAAGCAGCTAATTGATCTTGATACCACTTGGTAGCTTCAGGATTAGTGAAATCAACGATTCCCATACCAGCCTGCCACATGTCATTTTGGTAAGAAGAGCCATCGACGTTTTTGATTAAATATCCCTTAGAATCGGCTACCTTGAATAAAGCAGATTCTTGACCAATATAGGAGTTAATCCAGACACACACCTTGATATCAAAGTCCTTCTTCAACTTGGCTAACATGGCCTTGGCATCTGGGAAGAACTCAGGATCGAATTCAAAATCACACCACTGGAATCCTTTCATCCAGAAACAGTCAAAGTGGAAGGTTCTTAATGGAATCTCTCTATCCTTCATACCCTGCAAGAATGAAGAAATAGTTTTGACGTCATAGTCAGTAGTGAATGAAGTAGTCAACCATAAACCGAAAGTCCAAGCTGGTGGTAAAGCTGGGAAACCAGTTAAAGTGGCATATCTTTGTAAGATGGTTTTTGGATCTGGACCATTGATAATGTAGATTCTAGCACCTTCACCTGGAATGGTGATGTTAACTCTAGTAGTTCTTTCGCTTTGTAATTCAAAAACAACACTAGAAGATGAATCAACAAAAACACCGTAACCTCTGGAAGACAAGTAGAATGGAATGTTTTTGTAAGTCCATTCAGAAGAAGTACCCCCATCTTCATTCCACATCTCAACTCTTTGACCATTTTTCAAGAATGGTCCAAATCTTTCTCCTAAACCATAAAGCTTTTCACCTACAGAGACATGCAATTGAGCAGTGATGTAGGTGGTAGCACTATTAGCAGTAGTTCCAGCCTTCAAAAATCTACTGTCAGAAACATGGCCCAAAGACCTGAACCCGAGCTTGGTTAAAGACTTGTCGGTATTAGCAAAATCAATATTGAAAGGAGCCTGGGAAATCTTGGCTGAAATGTCACCAGTAGATGATAAAGATGCAGTGTTATCATCGTGCTCCGTCGTGGTTGCAATGGCTTCCTTGGAAGCATTTAATTCAAATCTAGGCTCCTTATTGTTAAGGTACCTCGATAAGTGGTGGTATGCTTCTAATCCGATAATCCCTTCGGATGGCGAAGTAATCTTAGTGGAGATGGTACCGGAATTCAATTGGTCACCTCTGTTTCTCAAAATCTTGGTGGAGTTCAAGGTGTAGATCGAGTCTTTTTCAACTACAGTCTTGAAGCCTTGAGAAGCCCAGTTGATCTCAACTCCTTGCTTCGTTTCCCACATACCCCTTGAGAATCTAGTGTCGCTCTCGACATATCTGTCAATGCTATAATGTCCCATTTTCTTGGTTTATACTCCACTGGATTTGCTTCCCCTTTAAATACCAGGCCATCTCAAATTTCCCCGGAAAGTTTATCTAATAGTGGGTTATGTACAGGAATCACAGAAATATTACGAGAAATATTCCATGATTGATTTTATTGGAGGAGTAAGTTAGGAGGATACCTGGTTGACCTATAGAGCTATCGTGGCATGGCTAGCCATTCTGAGATCTTCGGCGGCAACAGAATAGATGGGTTCATAATGCTGTAACCTTGAAACATTCAAAACTCACATAGCCTAGCAGATGAGTAGTTAGAGAGTATTACTCCAAGTGCGACCTCTTCCCCATGTTTATGCATTGGGACATCACTAACAAGTTTTGCCGATTTCCTGACCGAGAAAGTACGATTTGGTAATGAAAAACGAAGTCCTATAAACGCCAATACCTTTACCTTTCCGTAGCGCAGCCTACCAACACAACCAACTATCACTAAGGCCGAGCTGGTAAAATTGTGTAAAACACCACATATATCTCTATCCAAAATGCTCTCAAACTCACCTCCTCATGTACTTGTCATACTAAGGACCACCCGAAACTGCCCCTATAGTGGTACATCCAATTTCTGCTCCGCTTCGAACCCGTTGTAAAGTCTTCCAGTTAGCTGTCCGATTACTTAAAGAGTATTGGCAACACTATCGGATATCCCGATAAAGTGACAACCCTTCCAAGAATTCTGGGAAAGGAAACTTTTGCAACCTTTTACATACAGGATAGTTGTATACTTACAAGGGAAGTAGCTGAAGAAAGTGTGGGGAAACCATATGAGTAGATAACTAGTGGAGCATTGAAACTGTTCTGTTGGTGAGATGCTGAGACATTATGAATTGGCTTGGCATCAGGGATCCTTTGGAATATTATGTAGATGCGGGCCGATCTACGGGAAATATACATTGGACCTCGAATCATGACGAGCTCGAATAAGAAGTGCAATCATATGGAAGACATGCATTGGCCCCGGAATCACCACGAGATCAATCAAGAAGTATGTCCATTGTTTTGAAAGATACCCCAACTAAGAATCGGAATAGACGACGGTACTGGTGCACTGGGTAAATATATCGTCAAACACAGTGTAACAACGTAATGCATACAGGTATTGTGGGATAGTAGGGGTGATACAGGTAGCAAAGAGACCTTGGTATCTTTCATTGTAAAAGGAAATATGTTAAGTGTCCTAAACAGCACTGCCAATCAACATTCGCAAATTTCACAGATTGGAGACCTACCAATAAAGTAAAAGTTTAAAGGTGATCAATCTAAAACTTTTGATTGAGTTGGAAACTCCATTGAATGTATTAATTGATACAAAAAAGACAGGATGCTACAATTACGAATTGTATTGACAGTGGTTCATTCGGGCTCCCCATCAGCCGGAATAGTTCCAGTTTCGGTCTCGGCTCTACTCTAAGAAGAATATCGCGACTCTGAAAACTAAGGGATGTCCAAGCCGTTCCAGCCTATTAGTGATATACTCAACTCAGGGACTCCACCTAAGCCGCAACTGTTCAATGAGATTTATGGGGAACCTGAGAATTTTCTAGAGATAGAGGTATGTTGATATTGCTAATATAATGCCCCCAATACTAACTACTAGGTGCGTAATCCTCAAACGCATAACTACGGCAGAGATGTTTACACAGACTATGAAGTCATCTGTAGAGTATGTTAAGATAGTTTAGACCAGAAATTGACATGTACTAACAAATAGACAAATATACCAGCATTCAAAAGACGTCAAAGTAAAGTACGCAGAAGGTACTCTGATTTCGTCAAACTTAAACAAATCTTGGAGACTGAAACTTCTCGTGTAGTTATTCCACCATTACCAGGGAAGATCCTTCTTAATTCTAATAAATTCAATGATCTTAACATTGAAAAAAGACGCCAGGGCCTTGAAAAATTCTTAACGGTGGTAAGCGGACATCCATTGTTGCAGACCGGTTCTAAGACGCTCATTGATTTTATTCAGGATGAAAGATGGGACCCTAAACCACTCAATTACTACTAAATTCCGAACGCCCCCACTAACTATAAATATACATATTCAAACTCCGAGCAGTCTTTCAGTAAGTCCGAAATACTCCTCTTTTGAGCTCTCCATCTGCACGAAAAGTTGGACTGTTGTACTGTTGAACAATTGGGCTTGGTTGGTCAAATGGTCATAAGCCCTGTGTAACTCAATTAGGAGCAAGAGCAATAATTAGGGGGAATATCCCCACAATGGAACGCCGAGATTAACTTGAGTTTTTCAAATCCGACTTGGGCAACTACCGGCATACAAAGGGGAAGATCAATTCGGACCGAGACATTTTTTTGATAATCTCGTATATCCATGCAATTACCTAAAAAAAGACGCATAAAAAGCGCATTAAAGGGCGCATCACCTTATAATGATTGCTTTGTCGGATGATTCAGTAAAGTAATCTACGAAGAACCAATCGGCAATCCTTCCGTCTCTGTTAAAACCAATTTCAGCTTCGGACAAAAGTTTACATAAACGTGTATGGTGGTAAAATAAGAGGGGGTGGGGGGCATTTCGAGGTGTTAAAATCCGAAACCAGAATTGCTAAAACAGAAGTTCCGGTAAACCTTTTCATCCGAACTAACAAGAGAGACCCTAGACGATAGGCAAGTATCCGGTGATTCTACAGTCAACACGCCATTACCCGGACGGACTACCCCCTAATTATAGGTGGCATGTCGCTGGCTACAGGTGGCATGTCCAGGTGCATAAAACAGCTGATTTCTCGCTGTTAAGCACAGGAAAAATAAATAAAAAAAATGGGGTCACCTGCTTTCTAGTACGCACGGACCTTTATGAGCCTTCCAAATACAAATGTCTGTAGGACATCACGCAAGCCAATCAAAGACACAAAGTCGAAAAGATAGAGAAATTCCGACCCACCACCCAATAAAAATTATTTTAACTATTTCTCCAAAAAGTATAAAAGGAAGGTAAATCTCCATCATGTTTAAAAGAATTAGAAACTTATCTACACAAGTATCTAACACAATTAAGATGTCTATTCCAAAGACCCAAAAAGCTGTTATTTTTGAAACCAACGGTGGTGAATTAAAATACACCGATATCGCCGTGCCCAAACCAAAACCAAACGAACTTTTGATCAACGTCAAATATTCAGGTGTTTGTCATACTGACTTACATGCCTGGAAAGGTGATTGGCCATTGGATACCAAGTTACCTTTGGTAGGTGGTCATGAAGGTGCTGGTGTTGTTGTTGCTTTAGGTGATAACGTTACTGGTTGGGAAATCGGTGATCTCGCTGGTATCAAATGGTTGAATGGTTCTTGTTTGCAATGTGAGTTCTGTCAAAATGCCAACGAATCTAACTGTCCAGATGCTGACTTGTCTGGTTACACTCACGATGGTTCTTTCCAAGAATATGCCACTGCTGATGCTATTCAAGCCGCCAGGATCCCAAAGGGAACTGACTTGGCTACTGTCGCTCCAATCTTATGTGCAGGTATTACTGTTTACAAGGCATTAAAGACTGCCAATTTGGCTGCTGGTCAATGGGTTGCCATTTCTGGTGCTGGTGGTGGTTTAGGTTCTTTGGCTGTTCAATACGCCAAGGCTATGGGTTACAGAGTTCTTGGTATTGATGGTGGTGAAGAGAAAGGAGATTTCGTTAAATCTTTGGGTGCTGAATACTACGTCGACTTTACCAAGTCTAAAGATGTCGTCAAGGATGTTATTGATGCCACCAACGGTGGTCCACATGGTGCCATCAATGTTTCTGTCTCCGAATTTGCCATCTCACAATCATGTCAATATGTAAGATCCACTGGTACTGTTGTCTTAGTTGGTTTACCAGCTGGTGCTAAGGTCACTGCCGGTGTCTTCGAGGCCGTCGTCAAGTCTATCTCCATCAAAGGCTCTTACGTCGGTAACAGAGCTGACACCGCCGAAGCAATTGACTTCTTCACCAGAGGTTTAATCAAGTGTCCTATCAAGATCGCCGGATTATCAGAATTGCCACGTATTTACGAAGAAATGGAAGCCGGTAAAATCTTAGGAAGATATGTCGTCGACACCTCCAAGTAGTTATATAAAATATATGATTGTTTGATTGCATAACGCTCTCGACCGAACGCTGACCGCAGTAGGCCGCGATGCACCTCGACTAGTTCGACTGACTCCACACTTCGGCTAGCTCCACAGGCCCACAGCGGTAATAAAGCGAATATCTAAGAAGTATGATCTAAGTACCTGTATTAACTATTTAGAAAGCTCTATTCAATGGAGACAAGACATCCTTACCCTTGTAGAAGTTGATGGTCTTGTTTGCTCTTTCTTGAATGCCCTCTGGGGTGAATTCTAAGTACTTGTAGACATCACCAGCCTTACCAGAAGCACCGAATCTGTTCAAACCAAATTGAACATGAGAGTACTTGGACCAACCGAAGGTGGACATGACTTCGATGGATAAAATTGGGACACCATCTGGCAAGACAGACAATTGATATTCCTCTGGCTGCTTGTCAAAAGTAAAGAAGTCTGGAAGGGAGACGATAGAGACAGCCTTACCTTCAGCTTCCAATAACTTGGCGGCATTGACAGCAAGTTCAACTTCAGAACCAGAAGCAACCAAGACGATATCTGGTTTGTCAGCAGCTTTCAAGACGTAACCACCCTTAGAAGCCTTTTCAATAGAGGAACCTTCCAATTGAGGCAAGTTTTGTCTAGATAAGGCCAAAATGTGTGGGGTTTGAGTGGACTCAATGGCAGACTTGTAAGCAGCAGAAACCTCATTACCATCAGCAGGTCTCCAAACAGAAGTGTTTGGTAAGGCTCTGAAGTGAGCTAAGGTTTCGATAGGTTGATGGGTTGGACCATCTTCACCTAAACCAATGGAGTCGTGAGTGGCAACCCAGGTAACTGGATGGTGAGAGATAGCAGATAATCTGACAGCACCTGCAGCGTAAGAAACAAAGTTCAAGAAAGTACCTCCGTAGTTCTTGTAGTTGGCACCAAAGGCAGCAATACCGTTCATAATAGCACCCATACCGTGTTCCCTGACACCGTATCTGATGTATCTACCAGAGTAGTCACCCAAGCCGGTGGATGGATGTTGGAAGTCAACAGCACCAGTAGTTCTGGTCAAGTTAGAAGGAGTCAAATCAGCAGAACCACCGATGAGTTCTGGTACAGCACCGTAGATAGCATTCAAAACACCTTCAGACAACTTTCTGGTGGCAACTGCTTTATCAGATGGAGAGAAGGTTGGTAAAGACTTTTCCCATCCTTGTGGCAATTTACCAGCCAATCTTCTTTCAACTTCAGCACCCAATTCTGGATATTCCTTCTTGTAGGCTTCGAGAGTCTTGTTCCACTCTTGTTGGGCCTTGACGTTGTCTTCAACGTGTTTCTTGTAGTCAGCAACAACCTCCTCTGGAACGGCGAAGAACTCTTCAGGGTTGAAGCCGAACTGTTGTTTCAATTGTTTGACATCATCTGGCTTCAATGGAGCACCGTGAACCCCGTGGGTACCAGCAGCCAAAGAACCAAAACCAATGGTGGTTTTCAATTGGATCAAGGTTGGCTTATCGGTGACTTTCTTTGCTTCATCAATGGCTTTTTGAATGGCGGCCAAATCAGAGTTACCGTCTTCAACGGTTAAAACGTGCCAGTCATAAGACTTATACCTGGCCACAACGTCTTCAGTGAAGGCGACGTTAGTAGAACCATCAATGGAAATCTTGTTATCATCCCAGAAGGCAATCAAGTTACCTAATTTCAAGTGTCCAGCTAAAGAAGAAGATTCAGAACTGACACCTTCCATAAGACATCCATCACCCAAAAACGCATAGGTAAAGTTGTCGGAAATGGTGTAGTTAGGCTTGTTATAAGTGGCAGCGAATTGCTTTTGAGCAATGGCTAATCCAACAGCATTGGAGATACCTTGACCTAAAGGACCAGTGGTAACCTCAACACCTGGACAATCAGTAACTTCCGGGTGACCAGGAGTTTTGGAGTGTAATTGTCTGAAATTCTTAAGATCCTCAACAGTATAATCATATCCATATAAGAATAACATGGTATATAAAAGGGCACAAGCATGTCCATTAGATAATACAAATCTATCTCTATTAATCCATTTTGTGTCTTTTGGATTGAATTTCATATTCTTAAAAACAACATGAGCTGCAGGAGCCAAACCTAATGGAGCACCTGGGTGTCCAGAATTGGCACCACTGACAGTGTCAACAGCTAAAGTTCTAATAGTGGCAATGGCTTTTTGGTCGATAGACATTTTTGAGCTAATTGGTTGGGAAAAAAATTTCCGGATTCTGACAGTATTTATAATAAATCGGAATTTCTCCTCAACAATTTAGAGTTGATTGCCCGTGAGTGGGTGAGGGCAAGAGTCTGTAGAGTGCAGAGTGAGTGCAGGGAGAGTGTAGAGTGAGTATAGAGTGTAGAGTGAATGTAGTTTTCAGTACAGAGTGCAACGGAGTGCAGAGAGTAGCAATTGGTGGGTATTAGTGATTCACTAGCCATAGTATTGGATATATTGATACTCTTCTTGGCTGGGTTTCTCCAGTGATGCGAAACCGGCATACACGCATCTCCCCAAAAGGGTTAACTGCGGGATGAAAAAGTCCGGTGCTTAGTGAGAAGCGATCTAGCCAGAGATGAGAGGCGGTGAAGAGAGGTATCGGTTCAATGACAAGGGTGGTTTTTAGGAGGGTCTCTATGCTGGGCACGGAGGTTTGTGCTACTGCTGATTGACTTCCATCGTTTCATACTCTCGCCGTCAATTCTTGTGAGCAGGGCTCAGCTTGCAGGGCTCAGTGCGATCGAGAGCAGAGCTGTATTCCCCAGTTGTTCTACTGTAGGGCCCCCAGTTGTTCTACTGTAAATTCCAGCTCGTCCAGCTCGTCCAGCTCTTCCAGCTCGCCAGCAGCCTCTATCCAGTTGACAGTTATCTACTACCGAATATCTCTTTCTATCCTACACTCATTCACCCAGATGAACGTGCCTCTGCCACTTCCTATTCTCTACTCCTATATTCCTAATTCCTAGCCTATATAACATGTCTACGGGTCCTCAAATGGACTGCGGTCCCCACTAGAATGGGACTGAGGCCGCTGGTTGTCGATCTCCACATCGAGAACGAACAGCCCTGTACTCAGCGGCGCTACGCTTTGCACATCGGCGCCCGGCTTACCCAAGTCCACAAGGTCAAGAGGTATTTCTGTGAGTGCAGCAGTTCGTGAAACTTCTGCATCTTCAGCTACTTGTCGTACCTGTGAGTTATTACGGCGTATGGAAGTAGCTCGCTGGATTTCCCCAATGTCAGAGTCGACGTCGGAGTCAGAGTCAGTGTCTTCAGTTCCCGCCTCCGATGTCAACTCTACAAGATTGGATAGCGTGCTATTGTTGACTTGATGTGTGGTTGTGGCCACACTACTTTTAGTGATGCCACTATCATCATTATCGTCATCATCATCAGAGAGCTCATCTTCTTTCTCTTCTTCGATTCTATCTACACTAACAAGCTTAGGCTGTGCTTTAATAGCTGTCATTGTGTTGGATGCAGGTGGGCCCCCGACCCCCAGGGCATTATCCTGGCCGTTATAGTTGGCCCGCATGATGTCACCAATAATGGAAGCATTTTCGATGGTGTTCAAATCGGAGAAGATCGAGTCTGTTTCATAAGAATAAATGGATTTGGTGTTGTTCTTGGTGGGTCTGACAGTGACTCCAGGAATATATGCAATAGGTAAAATGTTCAGAGCATCTGTAGTAGAAATAGTGGTAGCAATTGAATTTCTATTACTAGATCCTGGATCAATATACGGTGAATTAGCATGCATATTGTTCACAAGGTTTTTACTCTTCAACTGTCTTTGACCGACCCGCCTTCTCTGGTTCTTAAACTTGGCTTGTGGACGTGTGAAAGACTCATAAGATGAAAGTCTTCTATTAGCGTAATTACTATTATTCCGCTTGGCTCTTGGCCTAACTGCACCAGCTTCAAGAGTCCCTGATGACAATCGTTTGCTACCGGCATCATGACCACTGTCATTGCTGGTGATTTCCTTATCTTCCTGCTCATTGTCGTAGTCATAGTCACTCATGACGATATCTTCATCATCTTCCAATGTAGGGTGTTTCTTTCTCCATACCAAAAAGTAATAAACAAGGGAGGCTATCAAAATGGCGGCAACACCTCCCACAACACCTCCCACGATGGCACCAATGTTACTACTACCGCCATCTGAATCTTCAGTCTTCTGACAATAGTATTCAGGACACAGGTTACATGACTGAGTAGTCAAAAGACGCTCTTCTCCAGACCCACAAGTTGGACCTTGAGGGGTCGTTGCAGGACAAATGACACACCCTTTGGAGTCGGTGGCATAGCTGCTGGACTCAGCCCTCTCATATATCTTCGTGGGCCCAAGAGTCTCTATGCTTTGTGTTATCCTCATGGCGATTATTGATCCACTATCGCGTGAAAATTTGTAGACGAGGCGTTTCAGGTGCAGAATGTGTCGGAGCTTGGAGCGGAGCTTTGAGCGGAGCGAGAAGCGGTGTAGGCATAGTCGTGACCTTCGAGAAGAGCGGGAAGCGGCGTAGACATATGTGTAACTTGCTGGTATTAGTGAGTGTGAGTGTTAGAGTGAGCTTTAGAGTGAGCTTTAGAGTGAGTGTTAGAGTGAGCTTTGTACATAGGCGTGCCTGGCAGGTATTGGATAGAGTGTTAAAGTGAGTGCTAAAGTGTAGCTGGCTGGGTTAGAGTGAGTTCGAGTGAGCTTTGTAGACATGGGTGTAACTGGCTGGTATTGTTTCAGGTGCAGAATGTGCCGTGAGCTTCGTGCGAGAAGCGATGGAGATAGGCGCAACTGTGGAGGAGCTTCGAGCGGAGGAGATTTGAGCGGAGGAGATTTGAGCGGAGAGAGAAGCGACCTAGGGCGTAACTGAGCTGGTATTAGAATGAGTGTGTGTATGGGTGAGTAGGAGAGTAGGAGAGTAGGAGAGTAGGAGAGTAGGAGAGTAGGAGAGTAGGAGAGTAGGAGAGTAGGAGAGTAGGAGAGTAGGAGAGTAGGAGAGTAGGAGAGTAGGAGAGTAGGAGAGTTATCTAGAGTGTTTCCTCTACACTAACCTAACCTCGATCTCTTTGGTGCCAAAACTCTTCCTCTTGTTAGACTTCTTTGTTAGCCTGGGCCTCCACGCCATGGCACAGGCCATAACACAGCTTCCCGCTCTGCTGCTGCCAACTCGTTATGTTCATTATGACTACACACGGCTCTTCTGTAATTACACAAATGTCTGGATAGCGTCTGCCGCAACCTTGTTGTCCCTACGTCTCACCAACCACGTCTCCTGATAGTCAAAGTATTTCAAATCCGGCGTCTTGTTGTCATGTGAGAACCACTGGTGGGTTTCCTTGTTGAAGAACCAGCCCCTACGGGTGAGTTCCCGAGCAGCGTTAATACGCAGCAAGTTATATGTGGCATCGCTATAGTAGAAGCAGTAGAATAACGTATCATCATTGAACCTACGCATTATGCTATGAGAATTCAATTCAAACATTGGTTCTTGTGGGTAGTCGATAGATGACGGATGAACGTTCCTAGGTGTGTACTGACGGGGCCTTTCAGCATCAAAAGAGTCAGGACAGTTGTATAGTGAGTTCTCTAACAACGTGCTGATGGATTTAAAAGGAAGTGGATTAGCCAATCTAGTTTGGCTGAGGATCAGCAAGCGAGGAATACTCTCGATGAAGGTCTTGGTGTCATACTTTTGTGCCTGCTCGCTCTGCGGCAAGGGTACTTGTACGTCTTGCAACACTGGTGAAGATGTTGACGATCTGACTGTACTGACCCTTGATAAGCTATTTCCATTCAGTTTTGTAGGGGTTTCTGAAGGTGCAACACTTGCATTGTGAGCCACAACAGCAGCAGCATTAGCATTAGCAGCACTGGTTACAGCACTAGTTGCAGCAGCATTAGCCACGGTAGCATTAGATGCAATTGTTGAAGCAGCAGCAGCAGCAGCAATAGCCTCGGCCATGGATAAGCCACTGTTCTCCTGTACTGGAGTAACAGAAACCGGTTTAGGAGACGGCGTAGCAGTTAGTACATGCTTAATTCCACCAGAATAAGAAGTTCCTACGGGAATTGGGGTTCCTGCAGGTACGGCAACAGCAGCAGCAATTGGTTTCTTCTTCTTCTTTTCTTTATCCTTTTCGGCTTCTTTGTCTTGGTCTTTATCCTTGCGTTCTTTGTCTTCCTTTTCCTTTTCCTCTTTCTCTTCACGGTCACGACGTTCTTGTTCCTCCTTATTGAAGTTATTGAATTCAATTTCCTTGAGGTTCAAAGTCTCATAGAAGTCATCATAATCGATAAAATCATCATCTTGATTACTTTCCACTATATAATCCAAATCTTCTTTGATAGAATCTATGAGATCGGCTTTCAAGATCTCATTCTCTAAACTTCTTAATACATTTTCTAATTTATCAAGATGGTTACGTAATTGGTCGTGCTTTTCCCGAGCTTCATCTAATTCACCTTGAATTGAAATTGAAGCTGCCAGTTTAGCTTTCTTTAATTGCAGCGTTAAAGTAGCAATTTCAGTCTCTAAACTTTCATTTTGTGTACTTAATTTCTCAATAGCATCACTAATGTAATCCACTGCTGATTGTTTCTTTTCATCATAAGCATCACCAAATCCACGAAGTTTCCCGCTCTTCTTAGATAATTCCAATCCTTCATTAGAAAATTGTTTGATCTTGGAAAGTTTCTCCAAGTCTTTGAATTGGTCCATCGCATGTTCTATCTTGGATCGGTTGTCTTGAAGGACCTTCTTATCAAGCTTAATAGATCCGTCGCCGAGCCATTGCTTTACTTGGTCTCTTAGCCTTTGAAGCTTCTTAATTTCCTTTTTGAGATCTGCTTCGAACTTGTCACGTTGCAGGCTTAGTTCGGTGGCAAAGAGCTTCTCGTACGTGTCGTCGAAGATCGCCAACCCTTCGCTGATCTTCTTGTTGACCTTGTCTATTTCCTGCTGGAGTTTTCTGGCACTCATGTAGAATTTTTCGAGCTCCGCAGCTTCGAACGAAGTGAAAAGCGAGAAGCGAGAGAGTAGAAGCTTCGAGCGGGAGAAGCCATAGTGCTGCAGAGTAGTGAGGTAGAAGCCTCCAACAGAGCGATATCAGTCTTGGAGGTACAAGGAAGCAAGCAAGAGGGAAGGAGAGTAGGAGAAGCGAAGACAACAGTGTGTGAGGGGTGAACAACAACACCCACACACTGGAAGTAGTAGTGGCAGTCGTGAAGTAGTGGGAGGACTCTCTACAATGTTCAATTGCGTTGTCTACTAATCTGAAAGTAACGATATGTCTATATAGCACAGTACGCTATCTATTGCTACTAGACCGTTGTGCTATCAACCACCTCTAGCGCACAACATAGTGGTGAATGGTGTACTCCACAACCTCACAGTAGCATCTGTAGCCTCCAACGCTCCCGATAGCTGTCAGCTCACGCTAGCGTGAGCTCATCTCGTCGAGGAAGACGTCACTAAAATGATCAAGTTGCTGGAAGTTATACTCAAACGACTTCGTACTACTGTAATAAGGATCAACGACAATCTTATCAATCGAGTCGTCTGTACGCCATTCCCCGAAAAGGGCAACCTTGGTGTTGCAATCTTTAGGCTTCATAAACATAAGCTCACTCTTATGTCCCTGATCCATAGCAAAAAGGTAATCAAATCTCTTGAAGTCTGACCTTTCAATACCTTGTGCAGTATGATGTATAGGAACCTTATGCTTGTTACATGTCCTCACTGAACGAGAGTCTGGCGGGTCACCTTGGTGCCATGAACTGAGTCCAAAAGAGTCTATCAACTTGAAGCGATCTTCAAGTCCACGTTCTTTGACTTTATATTTGAACAATGCCTCCGCCATGGGTGACCGGCATCTGCTTGTTAGTACCTCCTATCTCCATCTCCATGTCCTCTATACGTACATGTTGCCTGTGCACACAAATGCTACCGAGATCTTATCTTGTGACATGCGAATCAAAATTAGAAAAGTTCTGTGTGATATTTACTACTATTACACTACATTATTACACACTAAAGATTGGATTGATTGACAAGCTCCAGCCAGTCAGCAAATGTGAGATTCTCCTGATGAAGATAATCAAAATCACCAGGGTTAAACTTTTTTTCATTGAAGAAAACGTCAAGTTCGTCTTCTCTCTTTCTCTTGAGTGTTGCACCCATATTGTCGGTTTGTCCACAAACCTCCAAGATATCGAATGATGTAACCTCTTTAATATGACTCACCTGCTTGAATGACGTTATGATAGCCTCTGGCCTTATGCTGGCAGTCCATTCATTATATGGAGATAGTGGTGATGACCCATGTAGTAACGAGTAACTCTTTTTCTGTGATTTACTGTTTATTGATGGCGTTGGAGTGGGGAGTCCCTTGGAATCTGGCTTATCCAATTCTAAGAGATTGGCTAAAGAAGCAAAGAAGAATTTTTCTGGATCCAGATTAGAAAGCTCTCTACGCTTTGATAATTCAAAGTCACCGCCATCATTATGATTATTGGAGCTGCTACTAGCCCCACTGAAGATTTCCCCAAGGGCATGCTCATTGAGACGGCCTCCTATTACCCTATTTTGGTAGTTGGGCGATTGTTCACTAGGGGTATTCTTGTTGCTTTGAGAACTGACAGGCACCTGCGGAGTAGGGATACTATTGGGGGTCTTAACGCTGTTACCCATGGATGCAGGTGTGGTGACAATCGGAGCACCACCAGAAGGCGTAGATGCGTTGTTGCCTTTAGTGGACTTCCTCCTATTATTAGCTCCTGCTCCAGCTGATACCCGTTTAGCTGGAGGCTTAGGTCTGTTAACGGGTGCAACATTAGAAGTACCCATCAAAGGCGAAGAATTAATGACTTGTGGTTGCTGTTGAGGAGGAACTTGGGGCCATTGGCCTTGTTGGCCCAAATTAACATTATTCACGTTGTTGTACTGTTGTTGGGGTAATGGGACTTGAGGTTTAAACTGATGATTATTGCCTACTTGCGACTGTGGGATATTCTGAGGCATCTGTTGTTGCTGTTGTTTTCTGATTTGGAACTGCTCTTTAACGTAATCAAAGTATTTCAAGTATTGAACACGCAACTTCTCCACCAAGTCGGGAGATGCAAGGTAGATACCACGCTGTAAGTTCTCCAAGATATTTTTGGTCATATACTTCATCTGAATCAACCGTTTAGTTCCCTCTATATTCTTAGTTAAAATATAGAATGAACTAATGATGGAGTCGACATTAGCATATTGTTGAGAAATCTTGACCATAGTATCACGAACAGTATTCTTATCATGCTGAGACAAGAGTTTAGTCACATCCTTTAATGTGACGTTATTTCGAGAAACCTCTTCAATTAACAGCCTCAACCGCATCTTCATTTCATCAGTAAGTGGTGGAAGAAGAGACGTCAATGACTGATTTGGCCTTCCTGCCTGAGGTTGCTGTGTTTGATGTTGTGCTTGAGGTTGTTGGGAAAAGTGTCTTTGGTTAACCATGGGCAGAGACATATTCAATTGGTTTTGTTTCAACATAGGACTTGGATTCATAGGCATAACCACTGGCAGTTGTTGAGGGACCTGGCCTTGAGCAAGTTGGCCTTGGGGAAGTTGGCCTTGAGGGACTTGGCCTTGAGCAAGTTGGCCTTGGGGAATCTGGCTCATATTCGGAACCTGCTGTTGCATTCTACGTTGATTCATATTCATTTGAGGTTGCATTTGATTCTGCATTGGGTTCATCCTTTGAGGGTGCTGTTGCTGTTGTTGCTGCTGCTGAGGTTGTTGTTGTTGTTGTTGCTGCTGCTGCTTCCACTGAGTAGTCTTCTGGTGAGCTATATACTTACGAATGAAACTATCCCTTTGGGACTGGTCTAAATTGGTTTGAATAGACCCATTAGCTTGCAACCTGTGCAACAACAACATTGCTTCCTTACTGTACTTCATGACGTCCTGCTGGGTTATGTTGAAAGCAGGAGGAATGGGGCCACCATTAGGTGGTCCAGCTGCTGCAGGTCTATCCTGAGGAACTTGAGATACTTGTTGAATATTCTGTTGGACCATTTGCTGTTGCTGGAATTGACGAGCTTGAGGCTGCTGTTGAGTCAGCTGTTGTTGCTGTTGCTGTTGTTGTTGTTGTTGCTGCTGTTGTTGCTGTTGTTGTTGTTGTTGCTGCTGTTGTTGCTGTTTCTGTTGCATCTGACGCTGCATCAACTGATTCTTCTGCTGGGGAGTCAAGTTATTAATGTTGAAGTTAGGATTGTTCATATTCAAATTACCGACTCCGGAATCCATTGGCATGGCCATTGCATTCATATTCAAACCACCCATTTCCCGTTGTTGATGCTGGCGTAAGGCTATTTGAAGATGGTTATTGTGAGCCTCCTTGATAATACCCATGGCCAGGGCTGGTAGCAATTTTTTATTGATGCATTCAAATACTTGATTCCAGGTGCTGACATTCGGAGGCAAGCTGGGGATCTTGGCAAGGAGATGAGGGGGGATGGGGACATTACGGATCATTGCCAGAATATGTTGAATTACCTGCTGATTTGGTGGTGGAGGGTTTTGTTGTTGGTGGTGCTGTTGTTGGGGTGCATGAGTGCCAATTTGTCCTTGAATCAGTTGAGGACCGAGACCAGGGCCTGCAGGGCCTGCAGAACCTGGTGGGCCTGTCGAACCTGTCGAGCCTGGGGGCCCTGCCGAGCCTGGTTGAGTATTGGTTTGAGGCGCAAACTGACCAGGACGAACAGATCCGGCCTTGAGAACACTGATCTTCTGACGAATGATCTTTAAGTATTCATCCCGGCTCTGGGCCTTCATGAATGTGAACTTTTCGAACTCTGACGCCATAGATGCCGCCTTCTGATCGGTATAAGGATTCAGTTGAAGGTCCTTGAGAGTGGATGTCAAGATTTGAACAATCTTCTGTCGGTCTTGTACCGAGTACATAGCATGCCACAGCGTATTGTTCATCTGGCCGTTATTAATTTGGCCGTTCATACCACCGAAGGATTGGGGGATTTGAGTGATATCTGCTCGAAAAGAAAAAAACGTACCCCGTCTGAAAACTGCGGCTGATAAGTAGCTTGAGCGGAGTGAGAAGCGATGTAGTGGACCAAGAATGCAGGTAGAGTAGGCTTGTGTAGCTTGGAGCGAAGTAAGAAGGGATGTAGTAGACCAGGAATGCAGGTAGAGAGTAGACTTAGGGAGTAGAGTAGACTCAGGGAGTAGAGAGTAGCCATAGGGAGTAGAGAGTATACTTGGGAGTTGAGAGGAGACTTGACTAAGGGATGCAGGCCGAGAGTAGACTTCAGAGCGTAGAGTGTTACTCGGGTAAGGGATGTAGGTATAGTGGAGAGACTAGAAGGTCGTGCAAGGTAGCATAGAGGAGGGGTGATATCCGGGTTAGTGGGTTGGGGTCTAGGCTGAGGCTGGTCTAGGCTAGCCCTGCAACCTGTAGTTCCATTCCGGGCATACAAAAAAGGCTGCATTAGAGTGTATATAGCTTCACTGCAACGGCGATGAGCATCTGGCACATTGTCTTGTCAAATTAAATTTGCAGAGGTACTGCATTTACCACTATCGCTATATATTCTCATTACATATCTACCGAGAGGCCCACCTCTCTATATTAAGCCGAATTATACTTTAAAAAGCTCCGGATCAAGTACACCATTACCACTACACCTTGAGTTCTCCGTAGGTCTCATTTAGTTTGTACTTTTGTAGTTCCAAGACATCATCCATGAAAGCCGAAGCAAGTAAAAAAAATATCGACACTATACCAGGATATATTAGCTCCACAACTAACTGTTTCCATCCTTCCATATCGTTCTCCATCGTGAACCACATCTTAGCACATGGATTAGTTATAAACCAGGAGATTCCCGGTACGATAATTAAATTAAACAAGGACATCATATCCTTAAATCTATTGTATCCTCTGAGGTCGAGTTTGTTAAATCTATACGCAAAAGTCACTGCCTTTATCATGACAAAAACATGTACAACTGTCACAGCTATTCGAAGTACCATTAGTAAAAGGCCAACCAAGTCAACTTCCATGATTCTCCTTATTCAATTCTTACCAATTATTACAAATTACTATGTAAAAAAATATGTTGCGAAATTTCGCCTTAATAAGAGAAATTTACGGACAAGTGCTCGTGACTTTTATATTGAAGATAAAAATAACTATACCAGTACAAAAGTACGTTTAAGGGCTTTTTGATCCACATGTTTATCATGTTGAGTCTGGTCGATGAATTCTGTTTCATGGTGTAGTTTCCATTGACGTTGGACAAATTTCATTCCTTGTAAGTTGAAATTTATTTTTTCGCTGGTGGCTGCTAAATCTTGTCTTAGTTTTGTCTTTATGGAAATAAGTTGATTTTTAAGTGCTGAATCCTTTTGGTTAATCAATTCTTTTAAATTACTTCTAATTATGAAGTTTATCACCTTACATATAAGGGAGATAGCATTCAAGCTCTTGTTCTTATTTATCCATACGTCGATGAATTGAAGTAATTGTTTGGTATATGAGAATGGAAGTACTAATAAAGAGTCTTCTAATTGTGCTGCCTTGATACTTGATAAAGTACGGAAAACGTGCTCTTCACCAGTAATATTATATGCCATTAATATAGTATGAGTTTCTGGTTTCATAGGTTTCATACCTACTGGATTTTTATTATATTGTGCGAGATCCTTTTGATACTGTTGTTGTTTCATGAGATCATCATATCCAATATCCATAGCCTCTACCAACTTTTCTCCAGCTTTCAATGATTCCATGGTTTGTTTAGTTACTTTGGTGACATCATCAGAGTCTTCTTCGTTATCTGAATTTTGATCCAATCTCTCTTCATTCTCCAAAGTTCCTAAAAGATTGTCTTCATATAACTCATCCATCTCTTTCTCTCTTTCTTCTTCCAAAAATACTTGATCACTAGTAGCACTCCATAACCGAATGGAGTGGTCATGAGACGCAGAAACAAAGAATAAACCACTGGCACTTACACAAAGACTCCAAACCTCCAGCTGATGAGCAACTAATTTCTGAATACATTCAAATTTATCTCCATCCCAGTATTTGATTAACCCGTCTTTACCACTGGAGAAGAAGTGATGGGTCTCACCAATAAACTTTACGTTCATTATGGAGTCCTGATGACCAAAGATCGATTTATGACAGTCACCAAAATCTAAACCCCAAATTTTAATATTTTTATCAGCTGATGATGTGATAATTAACTTGGAGTCCAGTGATATATCAATGGCTAACACTGGAAGTTTATGGCCATATAAGGTTAAGAACAACTTCAAAGTATCTAAGAAGATTACTTGAACGTTATTATTCAATAATGAGATTGCTAATAATTTACTATTAGGAGATACTTTGACTGCAAGAATTTCATCACTCATCTCCAATGTCTGCTTATGATTCAACTTCAACTTATTAACGGTTTCTTTAGTACCGGGAATTACTTCGGTCTCTACTTTAAAGTTCCAAAACTTAACACGCTTATCATTACCACCTGTAATCAATGTTTGACCATCTGGAGTCAAATCCAATGACCAAATAGCACTACCATCATCGGATGTGGAGTCTTGATTTTTATGGGCTAGCTCAATCTTATCAAGTAATGAGGAACTAGTTAAGTCATATAATTCCAAGTCTCCATTCTTGTATCCGATAACTACTATTGACGACCCAGGTAAGAATTTACAACATAAAGCATACCCACTAGTGAGTTGAAAACTTCTTAATACATTGAAAGTCTTCAAATTCCATACTTTCAACTCTCCATTAGACGCAGTTACTAACATCAGGTCGTCTTTAGAAATATCCATTGCTCTAATATCACTTCTATGACCTAAAAGTTCAATAGAGTTTTGTTTAGTTATTGTGATTTCATCATTCTTCTTAAGGTTTTCAGGTAGATCTATACCATAGTATTCAATGGAGTTATTCATCAAAGATACTAGTAAATTAAGCTTCTTTCCTAACTTCACCCATTTACAAGATTTAATTTTACTTAAAGATCTGATAGTAGTGAAAGGTGTAAACATCATGGAGATTTCATTGTCTTGTATGTTTTGTAAAATGTCTTGTTCAGTCATTCCTTTTTCTTTCAATCTCTTTGTTCTAGATTTAAAACCTTTTTGTAATTCAGACCATGATCTTATTCTGAATACTTCAATAGTTCTATCAGTATTTTGCAAGTAGAAGATTTCATGAACTTCCAGTTGTTTAACTATTTGTTGGAAGCTTATTTCATTACATCTACTTTTGCTTGTTTTAACAAACATTCCCTTTTCTTGAATTTTCTTCATATCTTCATTGTCTAAATTTATATCCCATACCTTTACTTGATCTTTATTTCCACTAGTAATCAATAAGGTATTCTCTGCATTCAAGCCCATAGACCAACATTCATTAGAGTGTGCTATATGAGTTTCAATAGACTGTTTAGAACCAAGTTCCCATAATTTGATCAACCCATCTTTAGAAACGCTTAACAAATAATCATCAAGTTCATCAATATGTTTTTCACCTTGAGATAAAAATGCAATATCAGTGATTTCACTCTTATGACCTTTCAATTTGAATAAACCCTCTTCTCCCACTAAATCCCACATGATGATAGATGAATCATTAGATCCAGATACTAATCTAGTTCCACTTTTATCAAACTTCAATTTACTAATCCTAGATTTATGACCATGGAATTTAATAATTACCGTAGAAGATGCTAAATCCCAAACTTTAATGCTTCCATCATTATAACCAGAAGCAACAATATTACTAGTTTCATGATATGCAAGATATGATACAGCACTTGGTGGCTGATTAGTGGGAGCATTGGAAGCACCAGGAGTAAGACCATCTGATAATTTCTGGAGAACTTCACCAGTTTTAACATCCCAAATAAGGATGTCTTCAACTCCAGAAGTCATCGCTCTTCCAACCGATTTCTTCGATTGTCCATCCGTAGGTTGTAACCAGACGATGTTAGATTGTGAACTGATCACTCCAAAGGACGTTTCCTGTTCATAACGATCATATGACTTCACCATGTCTTGACTTTTTTACGATGAGATGAGGAAAATTTATTTAGCTGCGATCCAGTACTTCAACTCTTCACTAGATGAGCTGGGTCAGCACCACCAGCAGCACCACCAGCAGTACCACCAGTGGTACCACCAGCACCCGTACCAGACTGAGCAGCACCTCTATAGCCCTTCGTAGTCACTACTATATTTATTAAATACTACATAACAATGCTAATGCTGCCATCCACCACGATATTGCAGTAATGGTACTACTATCTTCAGAACTCTTACCAGTACCATCATCTTCAGATGAGTCAGTGCTTGTGGATTGCCCACTGCTGGACAGCCCAGTACTGGACTCTCCAGTACGTGTGGCCTCAGAAGCCTTACTTGTCTTAGTCGACGATTCAGCTGCAGTAGTGCTACTACTGTACTCGTTGGCTAAAGATTTTACTAGCAGATCTTTCTCAGAAGGTTCCCAGCAATATTTCTTAAAGCATTTCTTACACTCCTCTGATTGCTCCAAGTTCATTCTCTCCTGGGTTCTTCTAATTATAGCACATCCTACACATGTAGGCCATTGTCTGTCGTCGGATAAATTACCTCTGGACACAGTTTCAAACCCATTAGTAATGAGTGATTGTCTTTCTTCGTCCTCGTAAGACAACTTGAAAGTTGAAGTATTGGAGTTGAAAGAATGATAAGTATTGGGTATATAGATAATTAATGGCACATCAGTAGAGTTAATGTCATCATTTTCATGATACTTTACCAAATCGTCAAGTGTTGAAGAATCACAGCCAAAAAACCCTGGCTCTTCATCGATTCCGGAATCAACAAAGTCACTAAATGTCTCTGGAACAAAAGGAACAGGTGATCCTTTGCCTTGTTTTCCAAACTGCCTACGGAAAGTATGGATTAATGCTGATCCATTGGGCCAATCATAAGTATTATCAGCAGAATTATCAAATGCAAATATAACATCAAGGCCTCTTTGAGGTTGAATCAAAGGATGTAAAGGAATATTCTGATCATCTTCTCCACCATCTACTAAGAAAAGTGAGTCGTTAGATAAAAGTGACTCTGAGTTACCGTGCTCAGAATTATAGAAGGGATTAGGCTGATATACTGCAATATCATCTTCTCCTTTTGCAACCATAGAAAGTAGCTTTTTGACAATATTTTTAAGAAGTTTGTTAACATCATATTCATTTAATCTTGTCAAGAACTGATTAAAGATGGACGATGAAGTGCCCATGACAAAGCCGGCATTATCATAGTTAACAACACATGATTCAGAAGTATTGGGCTTACCATTGTCTAGATAAGTCCCAATGTATTGGGTATCTAAGAAACTATTAACACTGGGATCCCATGAACCAAATTCATAAGGATTAAATTCAAATACTGTAGAATTTAAATTTATAATAGTTGTCCCCGGGTTCCTACCATTGGAGAGAACAATAGGGAATGGTACTTCATGATCTTGAAAACTTGATGTGTTCCTTATATAAGACCATGTTAAGTTTTGTCCGCCACTATAAGGCATGAATTGATAACCTAAAGCTCTACCCCAAATGTCAGTAATAGAAGTTTCAAATTCTTTTCCCTTAGCATGTAAGCTGGTACCTATGTTAGTATAATACTTTGCCGTCTTATAGAGGTTTATACCATTAGGGTTGAAGATAGAATCGTCAAGGTTCCATAAATCATTCTTATTACTCAAAATATCATCAATAGTAATCCAGTCATTGAGTAGCAACGTACCAATAAGCCAACTTCCTCCAGAGAGCCCACTGATATAACTAGAGGCTTGAAGTAGACCACCTAATGCTTTAGAGGTAGAGTCCTCATACCTGTTATCTAAACCAGTAAGTTGACCGGCTCCAGAAAGCATAGCCCTATACCCTCCACCACTAAATGCTAAACCTATAGTGATATTATGGACATCAGCATAAGTATTAACAAAGTTCTTGGCATTAAAATCATTAAGTTGAGCTACATTCTCGAGGAAATCAATGATATTAGCATTGGTCTTTGTATACCTCTGCTTGATGTATTTCTTCTCATCTGAACCAACTTCAGAATCTGCTGCTCTTAAAAGATTATTATTAGGACATGAAGTTTCATAAGGTTGGTAAGGATTCCTGTCATCATCATCGTCATCACCACTACTTTCCCAGGGCCATGTAATAGCATTAGTCACCCTTATTACAAACAATAGCAATATAATCAACCGCATTGTTGAGATGAGTAGAGGGAAATTAACGCTTTGAATATCTATTAATATCTAAAATAGGAAATTTCATGTGGGGTCTTCGCATGAAGATTTACGAAGGTATAGTCAAGTAACGTTAGTAAATAACCTTAGTAGCCTTGACTACAACTGGGATCATACCCCCAGTAGATATAGTGAAGTTTCTATGATGGAGAGCCATAAGAATTGTCCTTATAGTCACAGCATGAGAAGTGGTGGAGATGATACTATTTTTCTTAGCTAAAACCTTATTTATTTGTTTGCTCTCAATATCTTGATCAAATAGTCTTTGTAAGAAAAGGTTAGAACGAAGGGCATGTTCATAAAGCGTCTCTCTACCTTCTTTCCTGGGGTAAAAAGTGTCGTCTTCAGAGAATCCTTCCTCGAAGACAAATCCATATTTACTAAACCTTTCCTCAATTACTTTTTTGCTGGATCGTTTATCGATAGGATAAGCTCCAGCAGTTTCACGAAGTATCTCGGTGATAATTGGGTGGTTATTTTCAGGTTTAATATCTCTCCATGTAATCACTAATGTCTGTGAAGATCTTTGCATTGGCGATACGTAGAACTTGGAAGGGATTGGTGCACCTTTATTTATTTGATCTAGCCAAAGCTGATGATTCTCTTCAGCTTGTTTTTCACCAAGATCGGTTAATGGTGGATCTGGAGCAAATACTTGACCACCTTCTATGGTTTCTTTGCACCATTTACGATTCCACTCTTCATATCCGTACTTGTTCAATACAATATTATGGTATCCTTGACCATGTCTCGCTAAGAATATCAACTTGTATACTTCATTTGGACCTGCCTCATCATTAAGATTATCAAGGTCAGTGATAATATCTTCCCAGCTCTTCTTTCTTCCCATATCATGCAAAGCATAGTTGAAAACCGCATCATCAGTCTCTTCATCAGTCTGTTTAAAGAAACCTTCAACTACCTGAAAATCCCATCCATAAACACTTGGATTTGCCTTCCTTAATTCTTCAAGTTTCTGTTCAAAGATCAACCTGTCGGATCCTTCATTATGAGCATCCTCCACATCTTGAAGCTTGGGTATCAACAACGACATTCCCTCTATTATTTTTGTCTACAAATTTATTTGATTGGAAAAGAGCGAAGAGATGGATGTGTCATATTTACGTGTGGACGTCAGAGTCAAATGACGCTGTCAGCAGAAGCCACTACTATGGCTGTCCTACTATCGAAGCTAACTGAAACGTGTATTACTACAAACAAGCAACATACAAAAAGAACCAACCATCAATCATGAAATAATGTACAATTAAGTTTTTCTTGAAGAGCCTGCTTTAAAGTCTGGTTTAAAGTCAGATCTCTTGTTTGAGCCACTCTTCTTAATCTGGAATTTGGAGACGATCGGAATGTGATCTGATGGGAAATTAGCATCCGGGAATCCGATCACCTTACTGGCATACTCTTCATCTACTTTACCCAATACTCCTTTAACTTGTAAATGCGATGGAGTGTACCAAATGTAATCAATAGCGGTGGTAAAGTCTGGGGTGCAATTAGTGAATGGTAATTCACCAACGGTTTCATATGCGGACTTCAACTTGAATACATTCCTGAATCCCTCTTCGGTGAATTTACCATAATCATGGCCTTCGAGGTCCTCATGTGATTTAACTGAACCATTAGCGAAAAGTTGGTAAACAGCACTATCAAATGTCGAATTGAAATCTCCACAGATAACGATAGGAACATTCTTAACTTCCTCTAATGAACTAGTCCCGTAAAATCTCTTGAGAATACCTTTCAATTCCTCCAATAGAATTCCCACTTGTAAAGTCTTGACATCGTTAAATAAAGGATCCCAATGTAAATGGGTGGTGACAACACATACCTTTTCACCCGTCTCTATATGTTGTAAAAACGTGATTAAGGCAATATTATCCTTATTCATGAATCTATTGAATATATCTCTAGTCTTCTTATACTTGTCTGAACCCATGCAGGCACTATTATACTCGAAATTTATTCTTTGCATCAACAGGAACTTATTAGTCTTATAGAAGATGGCACAACCATCAACTTTCTTGGCATCAGCTTCTGCCATAGTCTTTGATCTCGTCTTGTTATAGAAAACTCCTTTATATCCTAATTCTTGCATGCGAGGTACCCAGAAGTCTTGATATGTTCTTGTTTCCACTTCTTGCATACATACAATATCAGTGTTTAGGCTGGTAATTTCCTTATCCAATAATGGCCTTCTATATTCCCAATCCAAGGCCCACGAAGGTGTATACTTGTGCATTCTCGCAGTTGCATAATGTTGACATAAAGTGTTATAAGACATAAGGGTGAAAGAATCAGGTTCAGAGCTATTGTTATAAGCGTCTGGATTTGAGGTTTCATCGATTATCTCTCCATCTTCCTCTAGTAACACCCACTTTCTACTCTTTGGTTTAGGTAATGTTGGAGGTAAATCTCTCAAGTAAATGATGAGTTCTTTAGTGCCTTTTTCTGCCAAAATATTAGCGACACTAGTATCCAAGGGATTACCTTCTATACCTAAAAATAATAATTCAATGAGATTACCGAATTCATTGGGTAAAGCAGTGATATTATTATCGAATAAGTATAAGTACCTCAAATTATAGCACATACCTAACTCACTAGGAACCTCCTCTATTCTATTTTGGGAAAGATCTAAAGCTCTTAAGCCTCTCAACTTAGAAATTGCTTTGGGGATCTTGGTGAGTTTATTATTATTCAAATAAAGGGACTCTAAGAAATCATAATGGAAAAGCTTGGGAGAAATGTTAGAAATTCCTTGACCACTCAAGTCTAGTTGACACCATAGTTGTTGACCATTAGTTTTCTTTCTCATTCTTTCTTCTTCATGAGTAGTATCATCTTCATAATAGTTTGACGTCTTCTTGTTGTATAACAAGGCCGCATTAGTGGTAGGGGTACTAGCCGTCTTTTGAGATTTTTCCAATTCTTCTAAAGATTGAACTATACTCTTAGTAGCATCCAACAAACTGACAGCTTTGTTCTCACTATAAGGGTTCTTTTTAGTTCTAGAATTTGCTGCATATTGTCTCGCATAGTAATGTGGAACATTAGCAGCTCTTGAAACTTGAGAAAGTTGAAGTTGATGTTGCCAATAAACAGAACTTGGGTTATCAACTTGAATATTATTCTGTTTTGGTGCAATTGAATGCTGCTGTTGGATATGGGGTGGTAGTTGGTTTTGTTGTTGCGTGGGTTGATATTGACTATACTGATTGGACTGTTGGAATGGTTGTTGTTGTTGCTGCTGTTGTTGTTGATACTGCAGTCCCAAGAATGGTTGCTGTTGCTGCTGTTGTTGCTGTTGTTGAGGCTGGGACTGGGACTGTTGCGGAGGTCTTTGATAACTACTAAGATAATGTTGGTCCAAATTGTTGTTAAGGAGATTTGATTGACCTTGCTGCAACTGTTGCAACAATATCTGTTGAGCCTGAATATTCGGCTGTTGTGATTGTTGGCCAGGCACTTGAGATGGCGGTGCCTGCTGGAACTTGGCGTTAATATTCATTGTGATTTGGCTTTCTAGGGTTGCATATAACTGAATCTATCAGGGATAAATTATTTAACTGGGATAGTTTGCGCTTCTTCAAGATAAAGAACGAAGGTATTGGTAATACGCAGTTGTTCAGGCGTTAATATCTGATATATCTCTCTATTTAGATCCTAATAGTTGTGCTCTACGATGGCTCAATTTGATGAGATTTTTGAGAAGTTTGGACAACTTTATTGGTTATTGCACGATCATTAATAAACAAAGGAAGATAGTTGAGGGGAGGTCACACGATAAGATGAATAAATATATATTAAATAGGATCGAATTCTATAAGTAGTTTAGAAAGATCAGCTCTATTGGAACCGAGTTTTTCTATTCTTTTTTGGGTTAATTTCAGATTTGCAAGTTTTCGATCTTTGGACTTACATATATTTTTGGTTGCAAGACTGCATACATCACAGTTTTTCACTTGTGGTGTGCAAATAGCCTGACCGAAGCCCACAAGTAAAGGGTTTATATCAGACCAAAATTGAGGTGGAAACCATGATTCTAGTTGTTTACGGGTGTTTTCTGGATTTTTACTTTGTTTGACCCATCCCCACATCATAGCTAATCTATGGAGATGAACATCTACACCTATACCAGTAATTATTCCCCAACCTTTCTGAAGAAGAAGATATCCCATCTTAGGTCCTACTCCAGGTAGTGTGATTATGTCATCAATGGTAGTAGGTATATCTCCCTGGAATTTTTCTAGCAAGATTGAACATGTTTTTTTGATATAGACAGTTTTTCTATTATGGAATCCCACTTTTCCAATTAGTGTGTCTAATTCTACATCGTTAAGAGTCATCATAGACTCTAATGTCACTCCTTTGAGGAACCCTCGCTGATAAAAGAACTCATTCATGTTTTTCATAGTAGCATATATCACTTCATCTTTTGTCTGTGAAGAGAGCATAAGTGATATAAGAAGTTGAAATCTGAATGTATGTGGATCTTTCTTCAGTAGATGTGGATTTATGGTATCTGGTATACGTGCTGATCCCATAGTATCTACTGGAGTAATAATCTTGGATCTAATTTCCACTACTTCATTATAAATATCTAACCAGCCTTTGGGTCGTTTTATGTTGTCTGGAAGATCACTTTGTTTGATTTTAGAGAAAACATTGGGGAGTTCTTCTATATCCTCGATCCCCATATCAGTAACTTCCCTCTCCCTCACACCCCTCTCCTCGATGACAACCAGTTCCTCCTCCTGTTTGATGATCTTATCATTGGGTCCCTTGATCTCATCATTTTCTAGCTTGACATCAATATCGTCAATTTCAAGCTTAACTTCCACCTTTACATCCACTGCTTCTTCTTCTGAATCCTCTTTCTTGATTCGCTTTGTTGTAGGTGTCCCCAAAGATCTCTTCCTCTTATTCATTTTAGCTTATCTTGATGTTACTGCATCCGCCGCTCCGCAGTTTTTTCCAATTGTGACTCAACTATATAATCTGTAGATATAGGCAGAGTACTGAATGCAACTATATGGATAGCAATAATTCAAGTGGTACAACCCTGAAATCACCTTCCCCAGGGGACATTTCTAAAGGGAAAGGAAAGGCAAAAGGCACATTAACAAATACTAAGACAATTGAAGTTAATGGTGGTAAAAGCACAAGAATAGCTCAGGCGTGTGATCGATGTAGGGCCAAAAAGACCAAATGTGATGGTAAGAGACCATGTTCCAATTGTGATGCTATAGGAATCAAGTGTATTGTTTCTGATAAGTTAAGCAGAAGGGCGTTCCCCAAAGGTTACACTGAGACTTTAGAAGAAAGAATTCGTCAGCTTGAAGCTGAAAATAATAGATTAAGTGGAATCATAGATCTTCGAGATGAACAAATAAAGACATTCAAAGATGCAGATATTCCTAAGCAGGAACAAGATGTACCTCAGCTAGATAGGATTTCAGAGCCTCATAGTCATGATGATGGATGCCCTTGTGGATGTACTAATCCTAATTCTGTTCATGAAAGGCCAGTATCGATTATATCAGGACATGGTGATGATCATGGCCCCTTATCGATAACAGATTCCCTTAATTTGAGTGATGAAGACGAAACTAATTCTCTCTTGAGTACCGACGATGAGCTCATATCCAACTCTTTGGGTAGCATTCTTTTAGAAAGGAATAGGAATAGACTATACTCCAATAAATTTAATGACGGCTCAAAACCAGCACCGGGTGCATTTGCAGCTGCCACCGCTATTGAAAAGATGCAGAAAGACCCAAATTCAAAGTTACTATTCGATAAACAACAGATGTTAACCGCATTAGTAGCTGCTTCTATCCCTAGAAGTACTGAAGAGACTTTATTTGTACCCACAATGTTAGCTAGTATATGTCAGGCTTACGGGTACGATTCTAAACCTGCTATACTTGCTGCCAATGCTATCGGTTCTTTAAAAGAGAATTCCAATGAAGTCAACTCCAATGGATACCATGATAAGAACTTGGATGATGACTTCTTACGGCTTATAATGAACAAGAGAAGTCCTGCCAATTTGAACCCAACTGATCTTAGATCTTACTTACTGTATATTCAACTACCTAAATCTAAGGTTGAAATGGATCATTTTCTCACAGTATACTTCCAGGATTGGGGTGCTACCTTACCCATATTAAATAAGGCTTCATTCCTCAATAGCTATAGCACATTGGTACAGATACTAGAAACTGGATCTCTAGCTTCTGAGCCACCAACCGAAGAGCTGGCTGAGAAGTTTGGGGCTATTATGGTTTTAGTTCTTGCATTAAGTTTTCTTTCTAGAAAGCATGACCTTTTCAACGGTAATTCTACAGAGGCTGTAAGCAAATATGTCACGGTAATGAAACACTATGATTACCTTATCCATGAATTTATTAGACCCAACTGTTTAATTACCGAGACCTGCTCGATCTTATCGTTACAAATTTTGACTTTATCCTTACAATATTGTCTCGCCATAGGCGATGTATCTACCTGTTTTGTCTTAAGAGGTAGAGTTATCACAATGGCCCAAGAACTCAGATTACATAGGTGTCCTGCAGCAGTATTGGGTGTAAGTGGGAGCTCAAATGATGATATTAATTTGAGAAACCTTCGACAAGGTGAAAGGCGTATTCTTTTCTGGTGTACTTACTGTCTTGACGTTTATTGCTCATTGAACTTAGGTGTACCCAGGCTATTGAAAGACTATGAGATCGAATGTGCCTTGCCTTTCGCAGGTAAAACCTGTGACGATGATGAAGATGAAAATGTCAATATCTTGATTGTTAACAACACCAAGTTGACTATTGTTGGTAAAGTACCGAGAATATCATTAAGTTTCATGTTATACTGTAAAGTTTTGGGAGGGATATTAGATGGTATATATTCTAGTTCTCAAACTTCGTCGGAGCAACAGACAGCATTGAAGAAGGAAAGAGAATTGGACGTATGGAGAAGAGAATTACCTGATGAATTGAAATTTGAGATGGATTTGAATGGATTTTCTTTGAAATCTGAGCTGTCTGACCACTGGAAAGCTTACGGAAAACAACAGCTATGTCTTATATTCTTATATTTCCATGCAAGAATTCTTATTTATTTACCTATTATTTCAAAATTTGGTGATCACCATGACGTTGCATTATCTACCAAAGAAAAGATTTATAGAGGTGAGCACAACAAAACTTCTATTGTTTCCAGTATAACTATGATCCAGCAATCATCCTTACAAATTTTGGAAATTTTGAAGGTGCTTTTTGAACCTTTCAACTCGAGCTTATTACCTATTCCTATAAATATACCACGTGAGCATTCAAGGCTTACTTTACTTGTAGCTAAGGGAGCATTAGACTATATAAAAGGAGGATCACTTTACCTGAATTCGAAACAATTGTTATTGAGCACCATACCATTATTGATCAGAGAAAGTAAGTACGATGTTCCTGGTGGATTAACTAAGAATTCGGCTAAATTAATGGAAATGGCTATCCTCAGTATTTTAGGACTTCCACAAAGTAAAGGATTGATGGTGAATAAAAAGAAATCCACTAATAGTCCTTTAATAAGAACAGCAGTTGAAAGGGGACCATCAAACTTGCAAAATAACGTATTCAACGCCAATAACTTCCTCTCAGATAAATATACCAGAACCCCACAATTTACAAACAACGGAGTCAAAAACGAAGTTAAAGAAATGGAGTTCATCAATGATATATTAGAAGAAGGTAATGAAATAGAGAATATTTTTGAGTTTGATCCATTCAAGGTCAACTTAAGTCAGAACTTGTTAATCAATGAGTTTGCAGCCGATGGTTCATTAGGTTTAGTTCCATTCCTCAAGAACGAGGATGATGCATTTTCCTTTGATGCCTCTTCTTTCTGATTTCAAAGTCTCATGAGTGTCACTTTCTTTTGATCCATCTTCTTTATGAGTTTTAAGTAAAGCTGTAATATATATTATGCGATGATCTTTGAATGAATGCCTCACTATATACTAATAATAGATATGATTGGTGACCACATGGGTGAGTAATTGCAGATACGTGCATATACGATACTTGATAACTCGGTACTATTTCACCGTACCTGTATATTTGATGACCACTTCTTTAACTTGACAAATTAAAAATATTTCGGGACCGAAAATCCGAAACCTTCAAATTCTAATAATCGCGGGGAGATATAAATATTGAGCCAAATCCAGCCTGTAAGAACAAGTTCAAATGTCAACATTTTCTAAATCAACTTTCAAGACCTTAACCTATAATTCCTTCCGTCCAAGGTATCCAGCTTCATTTTACAATATTTTAATCGAATATGCTAACGATGGAAAACCAGTAGATAAAGCGTTAGACATTGGCTGTGGAACTGCGATTGCAACTTTTGATTTACTCAATATTGCAGACCAAGTCACGGGACTGGATTTATCACCATCAATGGTTAATACTTGCAATGACTTGAAGTCTGATCGGTTAAAGGAATTGGGAATTACTGACGAATCTAGAATCAAGTTTGCACTTGGTGATATTGATGAGTTAGATCCTACTGAAAAATATGATTTAATCACTGCAGCTCAATGTTTGCATTGGTCCAAGGACTTTGATAAATTTTTCAAAGGAATCCATGCAATTTTGAAACCTGGTGGAACATTGGCCTATTGGTATTATGTTGACCCTATCGTTGTTGACTTCAAAGGTGAATCCAAACTCAGTAAGGAAGATGCTTTGAAAGCAGTAAAGGACATCTACTTGAAATACTGTTATAAGGATCCAAATTTAATGGGTCCACATTGGGAACAACCTGGTAGATCAATTATTAAAGAAGGTTATCAAGCTATTAATGCAAAAATACCCACTGAATTATTTACAGATATTAAGACTAATAACTATTACCCAAATTTGAATAATTACAAACCACCTTCGGAAAGTTCCGACTTAACCTTAGTTAAGAAGGATTGTACTATCAAGGATATTGTAAATTATATCACTACTTATAGTGGACTCCATAACTTTTTACTTGCCAATAAAGATTCAACTTTGTTGAAAGATTTCGAAAATGAAGTGTTAGAAACTACTGGATGGACAGAATCAACTTCCTTGGATCTTGTCTTTAACACTGGCTACACCTTTGTGAAAAAAATTTAGTGTAATTATATATTGAATTAATGAAAAATATGAAATTTGCAGCAATGTCGCAAACTCCACGTATATGTCGTAAACTTTTGATGTATTTTGTCGTAAAATCGATTTGTCGCAAAATTGAAATTTCACCAATGTTATTCGGTATACCATCGTATATACTCAAGTTCATTGGTACCGCTTACATTGTATGGGTATTTGTCACTACAATACTCCCACAAAGTACCACCAAATACCTCAATAATGATGTGAGAACAAATAAGTTCACAGGATCCTCATATCCGTACGATTCCATTAGTCCATATGAATCAGTCAAGATCACAAATAGTGACATCTATTTCATAATCAGTCATCCTGATGATGAAGTGATGTTCTTTTCACCATCAATATTGGAGCTCAACAAACCTTCATACAATAATACTATTCATTTAGCATGTCTCTCCACTGGAGACGCGGTAGACCCTAGCTTTGGGTCCATTAGAAGCACAGAACTTGCCCGTTCAGCAGAGATCTTGGGCATACAAAAGACCAATTTACATGTATCTGATAGCTTCAAAGATGGTATGGATATAGAATGGGATCTCAAAGACATCAGCAAAGTGTTGCTGGATATCATCGTTAACGATGCAGTTTTAGTTACCTTTGATGAAAAAGGTGTATCGGGTCATATAAATCATATTTCTCTCCACTATGGAGTTAAATACTTTGCACAAACATCCAAGCATACATTTAAGGTCTATAACCTCAAGTCATTAAATTTCTGGGAGAAGTATTCGTTCACATTGTTAACGAATGTAGAGCTCCTTGTAGACCACATTTCGAAATACATTGTAAGCCATATCCTCAAATTCAACATCAATATCAGTTTTTTCAACCCACCCATAGAGAAATCATCATCAATTAAAATATACTCTGATTTGAATATGCTCAGCGTGAGTTATGCTGCCATGGCCTATGGTCATTTCTCACAAATGGTGTGGTTTAGGTATGGATGGCTCATATTGAGTAGATACTTGACATTCAATAGTCTTATTCAATTGAAGCTCTAAGAGAAGATGTTTTGCAACTTTAGCGTAGTATATACATTTTTAATCTACATAGTATAGACTATATCCCTCAAGATATTCTAAACCCGTGTTACTTGACCTAAAAGTGAGCTGATGTCGAGTATTAAGAAAGTCAGTATAAGAACTCACAGGGTGTCCGCTACATTCAACTTTCTTGGGATCAAGACGCCAGAGGGCATGCAGAGCATAATCAAGGGATTAGAGTTGATCAAGACTTAGAATGTGCCTAAGAATACGAAGTTGGTTATATGCTTGGAGAGATACCAGATATCATTGGGGTGCCCTAGCAGTGGTATATGCTCTTGTACTCTCTTGCACTCTCTCGACTCACCTCTTCTATACGTCTTCTATACGTCTTCTATACGTCTTCTATACGTCTTCTATACGTCTTCTATACGTCTTCTATACGTCTTCTATCTTCTGCACTTCTTCTGCACCTCTCTACGTTCACCGCTACCTTCATCTATTTTTAAAACCGAACTGTTTCTGGCACCAATTCGAACCATGCTCGTAGTATTCTTGCTTGGATATACTTATCTTGTCCATGATATCGGACTGACTGAGCTCTGACCCACCATACCAGTTGATAAGATCACGTTTAAACTCACTGCGTACGATATTGATATTCCAATCCAGTGGTAATTCTTTGGAAAGCTCATCCTCTAACCTTGTGTCGAAATTAGGTAATAGAGACGTTCCTCCTACAATGCAGATATTCTGCAGTAACAAAGGTCTTGCTGCCTCTGGGGATGACATTATTGCATCTAATACCAAGTCTGTCAAATTCTTTATAGGGGCTGTCTGAAGAACTTGACTATTAGATTGCGAGTTATCAAAGAGTATCTCAGGATGATAGAAACTTTCGGGGACAACAAACCTCTCGTCCTGAAGTAAAAGACTTTGAAGGTCCAAGTTACTCTTTGTATCCTTTGTCTTAACATAACCTGTGGTTGTTGTCTTGAAATCTGGAAGCACGAATTCACAAGAGAGCTTCTCCTTTTGTCTGATCGATTTATTAAAATCTGTAGCTACGAAACAGGTAGCTTCCTTTATAGTATTAATCAATATTGGCTCTTCCGATATATCATAATGCCTGAACGATATTATTTCTCTCAAAAGTCCGTTTAATAACTTACCTGCCACGGGTAACTTTTTCACACCTTTCCAGAATACGCTTTGGTATATCACGGGAACAATCCAGGTGGCGTTGAACCCAACATCAATCACAAGACTAAAATCATTATCTCTGTTGTCCTCGAATGTCCAAGGGACCAAGGACGCAGGGATACATCTATAATAATCGTTGAATCCATACTCTTCAAATACGATCTGATCGGTGTTTGTTGATAACTGAGGGAGTTGGAAAGGCGTCTCAGTCAATAACAAACCGAGGGAACTCGGGTCCAACTCTTTCTTGGGCAGTAGAATGTCAAATGTGTAGTCCCATACTGGCTTTTCTGTCTCCCATGATGTAAGATGGCCCTGCTCATGAGGTCTCTTGATAATGAGACCACTATGATTATTGGTCTTAATGAAGTCATTGCCAATATATATCGATCCATCTTTGGCTCTACTCAATGAATTATGCTGTATTATTGGCACATCAGCATCGGAGAACCCAGCCTTAATATTATACGACCCATTGTCCACCACCAAATACTGCTTGGACATGGCTATTTTCAATGCGAATTTGTAATGCCAGTTATGGTGTTAGTCACATGAGACGTTTTACAGCTGGAAACATTAAAGCTACGATAGGACTGGCAGGTAGGCGGAAACTAGAACAAGTAGAGCAAAGGAGAACAAGAAGCCAAAGAAACTACATAAATCGTTATACTAGATTACCTCTTCCAGAAGTACTAGAAATACTAGCAGAGATACTGTCACTAATATCATCAAAGATACTATTGAAATTCTAGCAGAAATACTAGCAGAATGCACCCAAAGTACTAGTAGAAATTCTAGAAAAAGCGAACCAAAACAGAAGGCGCACTGCAATAGCGATGAGCATACCTGCAGACTCATGTCATCTGAAATACGTCTAGCGCCAAACTTCAAATTTCATGCAAAAAATATATTTTTTGTAAAATTCACAACCGCTCATCTTATCTCAATATCGAAACTTGACTTGCTGTCGGGGTTCTCCAGAAACTTGAATTTATTGTAAAAAGATAAGTAAATAAAAATATACGCAAGAAGATAACAGCGACTCCGGGGCTTATTCCAAAGGGGTGCATTGCATGAAGGGTTCAATGATACTCCGTTATGAAGACCCGTTCATTGTATACTTCCTAAACAGGAAAATCGGCGAACCTGATTACCGGCATCTCCACGAAATTATATAAAAAAACAAAAAGCCGCATAATTCGGCGTTCCGATAATATAGAGTTTCAACTGAAACTACTCCGATAGTGACACAACCGGTAGTGACGTTTCGTAATTTGCAGATACTTATATATAAGATACGACCATTGTCTAGGTAGGCTTTTTAATCTTTCAATTTTGATCTCCCGAACTCATCGTCATCTCATCGTTAAACTGTGGATCCCACTTTATTTAATTTCTCCACCCACTAAGTGAAATATTTCTTTCCAAAATACACTCAACAAATGACGTTGAAAGAGCCCAGTCAGGCTCATAGCCATAGTTCACATCATGGTCATCGAATACTATCTTCGGGGTTAAGTCATAGCCTTGGCCACTCCAAGGTATCTACTAAGCAAACTAGTCCTATCCCCGATACCACACCATCGGTTAAGTTGGAAATAGAATTAGAATCACCACCTGCAGTTCTATATGGTGCTGCGAATGAATCCACCGGATCCATCATCTCCGGTCTTCTATTCATGAAGACTAATGAAAAAACTAACCAAAGCAATAATGTGGAGTTGCAATACGTCACCTTGTCTTTAGTACAAACCGTTCAACTTAGCAAGCCTTTTTTGATCCAATCCAACTCAGTTCATTCCTGCAAAGATTGTAATATCAGAAAGAACACTTTGGCTCGTTGGGATGTTGTCACTGCAAAAACAAGCTTTAACCCCGGCTCCCACGCGTACCCATTTTCACATCTCATCCCAGGTTCTTTACCTGCTTCCAGCAAATTAGGCTCCAAAACTTCCGCTACTTTTGTCAAGTACGAAATTGTCGCCGTTGCAAAGGTCCATGAGGTAGACGAAGAAGTGAAAGTCGTACTTCCTCTTAATATCACTAGATCCATTTTGAAGGGTCCAGATAGAAATTCGCTTAGAGTTTTCCCTCCCACAGAGGTCAGTGCTACCGCTTTATTACCAAGTGTGGTATATCCAAAATCCATTTTCCCGGTAGAACTTCGTCTAGACAATATGAACAACCAAACAGGCGATAGACGTTGGAGAATGAGAAAATTGTCTTGGAGAATTGAAGAAACCACCAAAATCAGAGCTTTTGTATGTGAGAAGCACCAAGCTAAGCTCAAGGCAGTAGAAGACCACCATAAGAAGAACAAGGCTGCTTCCAAACCAAACAAGTCTAATGTGCACTATAGCACCGTTCAAACAAGTGTGTCCCTTTCTGCAGACAATGTAGCTGATGAAACCAGAAGCGCTAATCAAGCGTCAGATCCTACAGGTATAAATGGAGCACCGCTAGTCAATGTCGATACTACTGATTTCGAACAAACTGCGCCCAGCCATGCAGCTGACAATTTTGTTGATGACTTTGTAGCCAATTCTGCGTCTGGTGCATCGCCACCAGCGGCGGCTGCCAGTAGTCCAACTGGAGCCTTGAGCGACCATTCATTTTCTGGTGGAAGTACACCTAGAGGAACGCCTAGAGGAACTCCACAGGGAACTCCCAAAGAAGATGATCTCCACGTTTACATCACTGAGTCCAGAACTGTCAGCCACGGAGAAATCAAAGCCGGTTGGAAATCAGATTACAGTTCCCGAGGTAAAATAGAATTGGTTGCAGATATTAATTGCATGAACCTTTCCACAGGGCTTATTAGGCCCGGCAATAAAGCATCTAGTCAAGACCCTCCTCATAATGAGATTCTGGAAGGATTACGTCATGGGGCCAACTTATCATGCGATATCGAGGATCCAAATGAAGGTATCTTTGTCACTCATATGCTTGTAATTGAGGTAGTTATTGCAGAAGAGAGCATTAGTTATAAGAGGGCCAAACCCAAGGCCAAGAAGCCTTCTGGGTTAGAGCCTGTTGCTTCCCATGGCTCAGTTGCTTCTCTTGACAGCCATGAGGGCCAAAGTCAACAAGCTATTGGTACACCTACTGGTGCTGCAAGAGTCTTACGTATGCAGTTCAAGTTGACGGTGACAGAAAGATCAGGATTGGGAATATCCTGGGATGATGAGGTTCCTCCTACTTATGAGGATGTCAGTACATTGAGCCCTCCTACTTATAACGAATCTTCAGGTCATAGCTCTCCACGGACTACACCACAAACCACACCACAAACTACCCCACAGTATTCGGGCATAGCCCTTAGAACTCCAGGGGTTTTATATGGTATAGGTAGAACTCCGGGCATGTCCCTTGTTCCAAGTGAAGCCAGTATTGACGGTATGATTGATGAGAGTATTCAAGATTTATCGATCTGAAGTGTAGAGGCGGTGTTTTAGATTCGGCACCATCTCATTTTAAGAATCTATGGCATAGTTTTGAAATTAGACCTAGTGTATAGTAGTGTATAATACAACATATAAAACCCATTCTTTTACTTATTTTTACTTTTATTTTTACAGATATGTGCTTTACATACACTTCTCATTGTTAACATCCTACTTCGAACATGTTAAATGGTGGCACTAATCATTTCATCTGGCAGTTACCGCTTTACATAGAAGACATATAAGATATCTGCGCAGAAGTTTCTATGAACCCTCAATGCGAATGGAGAAAGTGAATTTTCAACTCGCAACGGGTGAACATACAATTAAAGGAGTATTTAGTATGGAAGGACGAAATCATAGGCCTTCAAAGTCCACTAACTTCTACTTGTATGAAGATGATAGGCAACAATCTGACGACTCAGTGAATCAACAGCCTATAGTCCTTCCTAAGAGACGCTTGGAAGTAGGTATCCCAGTAGTACCACCAGGACCATCAGGACCACAACGTCTAACAGATCAGATACGGTTAGAGAGTCCGGTGATGACATTAAAGGACCAGTTCAACAATAAGAATGACATTTTGAAGTTCCCCATAGAGTCTTCGCATGCTTATTCATACGCTCATCTACTGCCTAATTCATTGGCACTTAGATTGAGTGTGTTAAAGAGATCGTTAGAGATCCTACGTGATCGTCCTCGTTTAATAACTTCAATTAACAACCTGGACTCCGAACACTCAACTGCTTTAAGTAAAACAGTCAGTAACGCAGGTTCAGTTCAATCCAATGCATCATCAGCAGCCTTGGCAGCTTATTTCCGTCCACTGATGAAACGCTCGGACAGCTTCCCTGTACAAGAGCTCTATTCAAAGCAGAAATCCCCACCATTAAAGAAGAAACTACCGGAGATTCCTCATAACCCCATATACTCCGATGACCTCTCGGAAATAGTTCAACTTCTAGAAGAGAATGACCTTAACATAGCCAAGAATAATGATTTCACCTCCACATTGCATAACCTTTCTCTCCATCAACAGGAAGACGATAAACTGAAGTATGACTATGTTAAGACACGTTTGATGTATGCATTATCTGTGCCTTTCGTAGATACATCTGTAATGACCACTAGAAATGAAGGTGGCCCTTCGCCTTCCACTATTCATCCATCTACGGTTGCATTGAATTTATTGGGAGGTAGTAACAACAGTAATAGACCGTTCCATTCTATATCTTCCGGTAAACATGCACTACCTCAGTCTGTATTCACGATCGATATAGATTCACCGTGGTCCGTGAGGGCTGCGAATGATTTAGCATGTTTGATGTTTGGTGTGTCCAAATCTATGATTAAATCTCTTACGTTAATGGACCTTATAGCTCCTCAATTTCGTGAGTTTGTCACCGACAGAATAACACGTTCCGGAATATCTGATGTCCAGACAGTATTTCCAAATACGGATATAATATTCGCTGGAGAAATAGTGGCTATATCTAGGCCTGGTGATAAGGGATATGCATGGACATCTTTGTGGGCTAAGAGGAAAGGAAATCTTATTATCTTCATGTTTGACCAGATCCCCTGTGATGCTTTTAACTTAGTGGTACTGGGAAATGATCATAATGATTTCGATATTGCATCAAAGCAAATAGTAGCAGGAAATCTTCTCTCAGATGATAAACTTTCCAGTTTGAATGAATTGTCAGCTGTTAGCAAATCAATGAATCTGTACTTACAGGATGTAATAGAGACACATAAGAACGATGATGTTGATTTGTCTTATCCAATCAGTGAGAGATTGAATGTTCGAAGATACTTTACCTTTCAAATGGATGATGAGAATGTACCATGTGCAGTTACTTCCAATGCTTTAGAAATGCATCCTGGTAAAGTGGAACTTAAACTCAAGATCCATAGTTTACCGTATATTGCAGGTATCTTTGTGATCGATTCTCAGGATTTCAAGATCATTTCATGTAATAATGCCATTGCCAGAAACCTATTCGGAAGATCTTCTATTGATCTTACTGGTAAATCTATGGATGAATTGATACCAAAGTTTCATGAGATCTTTAAAATTGGGATGAAAGAGTATAATAAGGAACATCCTATAGTACCTGGCCTTGTCTTACCAGAGCATTTTTTCAGGTATTACAATGCTTTATTGACATCAAAACTGGATCTCGAAGAAAACTTTACCAAATCCAAAGGATTAATAGGTCAACATGTGGATGGGCACAAATTTAATGTGGATGTACAATTGAGGGTATCTGCTTTAGATACTTATGTTCTATGGATCACTTATTCAAGACAACATAAAAATATAACCGATTCTTTCTTCATTGAGGATGAAAACAAAGTTAAAACAAAACCACACTTCAAAAGAAGCAGACTGAGTAGCGGTGAAACTAGCTCAGTCAAAGCATTTACCAGATTACCATCTCAGTTACAATTACTAGATGCAGAAATGTCACTCCCACATATTGATGGAAGTATTACAAGGCATAATAGTACAAGAAATCCAAACAAATTTGGTCATAAGCTATTATCGTCCTCATCCTATGACAGAGACTCTCAACAAGGTACTATTGATAGTTCAGTTGCTTCTGATTTAGGATTATCCCGAATTAGTTCCATCAATGAGTCACTAGTGAATGACAGGGACGTTTCGTTTACCGAGGCCGACTTATTAGAGCAAGAGAATGCTGAAATACTGTTGAAGATCAAGTCCTGTAAGAACTGGCCGCAGGAAATAGGAGAGAAAAGGAGAGTAAAGAAGATAGATGACTTTAAGGTACTTGGAAATATGGGAGAAGGTGCCTACGGAAAGGTGATATTAGCTCAACATACTCAAGATGAATGCTATGAAATAATAGTCAAGTGTATTGATAAGGAAAGGATTCTTGTTGATACTTGGGTCAGAGATAGGAGATTAGGCACAATACCATCAGAGATCCAAATTATGTCGACATTAATGAAGGAGTTACATCCAAATATCATGAGGATAGTGGATTTTTTCGAAGATGAACAGTACTACTACCTTGAGACCCCTATATTCGGTAACCCCCCAGCAATTGATTTATTTGATTATATTGAGGTTAAAAAGGACATGACTGAGCTTGAGTGTCAATTTATATTCAAGCAAATTGCATCTGCTATATTCCATCTACACAAGCATGGGATCATTCATAGAGATATCAAAGATGAGAATGTCATCGTTGATGAAAGAGGAATTATCAAGCTCATTGATTTTGGTAGTGCTGGGTATACTAAGCTGGGACCATTTGATGTCTTTGTTGGTACGATTGACTACGCGTCTCCAGAGGTTCTTAATGGTGAGAAGTACGAGGGTAGACCTCAGGATATATGGGCATTGGGCATACTCCTTTATACCATATTGTATAAGGAGAACCCATTCTATAATGTTGATGAGATCATGGAAGGAGACTTACGGTTGCCCAATGTCATCAGTGCTTCTGCCCAGGACTTGATCCAAACTATTTTGGTTCGTGACGTAGAGAAACGACCCACCATTACTGATATCTTGGAGCACGACTGGCTACAATAACCATCACTCCGACTAAAGCTACAACAACAAAAGATTAGATAAAAGATAGCCAATAACACAATCATTCATTACGTCATAATCATCTCACAGTAGGTTTCATAGTAGATCTCTCGTAGTGGACCTCGTAAGAAGGGGATCTCGTAAGTACAATCTCCGTGTGAGTACAAACTCATAGCCCGGGATCACGCCTCGGGATCTCATGGCACAACGCGGTAATGGACGGCGACTGAGCCACGTTTACAGCCAAGCTTATTTCCTCTTATCGCAGAAAAACAAAAATCGGTGATCTTATCTTATCGCACATATAAATACAAGGAGTTATCCCTGTTATTTCAGGACGCATTATTTTATGAATCACATCAAGGAACCCTATTACTTAGACAGCTATAATACCTCGATTAAATCGTTTACCTTGCCTCATATTCCTAAAACAGATTCATTCAAGTCATCCATTAAAAGAGATGTCAGTAAAGAGGAGTTTGTTATTATCCCTAAAGAACCAAAGACCCACAGGTCTGATTCTTTAGAGCCATATTTCAGGCCAGGAATGTTAGTTAATTATGATTTAGATGATAATGCCATTGTAGATGACGATGATGATGACGACCATCACTTGCGCTTTGACGCAAAGATGAGTCTGTCGGTGCCATTACAAAAAAGTTATGTCCGTGACGACTTCGATAATGATGTAAAATTCGACTTCTTCTTGTAGTTGTATATATGATAATATAGATTTTGGGTTTTAATAATAGGATTCTGAACTGTTAGACACATTGATTCAATCTTCCAGAATATGCTAAGCAATAGCTATAACTCAATGTTTTCTAAAAGGCACGTTTATTCAATGAATATATGGAATATGGTAAAAGGGCAGATGAGTTTCCATATGTATAGTGGGCAACTCAAACTGGAGATTTGAATTAATGAAACGATTGGTGATTCTTGTCAATATCCGTTGTGCAAAGAAGGCACCTATAGCGAGGCCCTTGTACGTAAAAGGGCCATTATGGCCGTCAGACTCATAAAACTGATTCCTGTTCGGGGCCTATTCAAGTCTGGAAACCCAAGTTCTCATTCGGGCCGACACCTTTTCCTTTATAAGGGGGCGACGAGCTGCTCCGGTAATCTTGTGGATTTCAAAACCTCTCAAACCTGGTAATTCCGGATCTCTGAAATTCAAACGTTCAAGATCAAATGTGCAATACACAATAGAGGCTTTGTAAAACCAGAGCGTTGCAATAACTGGGCTCTCGCCATAGTAGCATGTACCTTATCCATATCGCCCCGTACTGCCGTACATTTCCAGTGTCGCTACTGGCTCCCTCGGATCGAGGGGTTTTAAGGCACCGATGGATGAAAACACTTCTCTTTTCCGAAGATACAAATTAATATTTTAAGTGATTGATGCCACTACGGTTCACACCCATGTTGTCTGATGTTCATTGAATATACTTTGTTAGACATACTAGTCGGAAATTTCGATCCTTAAAGAAGTATCTCAGGTCATATTATTTACGTACACTAACTAGAACGCTCAAGAACCTCCCAAACTATATAAAGCACTGGAGGAAGGAACAAGTTATCATTCAACGTAACCACACCTTCTAAAAGACTGCCAATTAAATTTGTTACAAGTAATGCCTCCCAATTAAATTGTTGAATGTCAAAATATCTAGCTAATCCGTTAAAGCAAGCCAAGTTGATCACGAAAAATGCAATAGAACCTTCTAAAGTCTTTTTGCTACCAGGATAGTAATGAGTACCAAATTTTTGTCCTATTATGGAAGCAAACGAGTCTCCTAAGCCTAAGCTTATAAGACCTATAAATTGTTTTAAATCAACAGCATCAGGATTTGAGCTAGTTAGTTCATATATAACTAGTGGTGATGATATGCCAATTAACAAGTAGATATATGACAAGTTTAATGGGCCCTTTAGATCTTTGAAATCCTGGAATCTATACAATTGATCGTAAATAAATTCTCCAATTAAGCTGATCTTATTAGCTCTGACAATTTCGATCAAAATCAAAATTATCAATAAGCCTAATAAACCAAGGATGGTGAAAGACTTGTTGATGATAACACTTGGTAAAATAGTGGCTAATATGATGAAATGCCATACTTTTCTTCTCAAATTAAAAGCTATATCGACATTGAATATTACTAAGATATTTACCGTTAAAACAGCAACCCAGGTGGTTATTAACTGCAAATTACTATCCTGATGAACTAAATCATAAAGGTAAACTAAACTATGTTCTTTCAATATTGGTTCCAACTGGTAATTAGTAAGATAGTAGAATCCAACAGAAAATATTGGAATACTAGCAAGTTTATTAGCCTTGAATATAGGATAAACCAATAAAGTGGAAAGAATCAAACTGATCAAAAGCTTCTGAAAAATGATTATGTTTAAGTTTGTTGTGTCTAAATTGAAAAGTAAGTTAACCAAAACAACCAAAAAAAGATGAATTTCGGTCTTCGAGAAAGACTTGTTCAAACCTGATTTGATTTTGTTATCCTTAAATTCCACGTAGTCATAGTCAATATCTTGCTCAGCAACTTCCTTGGAAATATCGTGTTCCTCATCTCCTTGATTGATGAACTCCAATAAATATTTCATAAAGATAAAGAAGATAAACTTCTTAAGATAAACGTTCATATCGTCTTCTGTTGTATATAAGAAGTAGAACGACAATGCAGTGAACCCTTGCATGAGAACTGGAAGGTTTTCCACAATAAAGTAATTGAACGTTAAATTTTCAATTAAATGAAAGTCATTTTTCACAAAGTATAAGGTAGGTAAAATTACAGCATATAAGGTATTAAACTCAGGAATTTTAGGTTTAGGCCCAACACCTTCTAGATGTTTCTTCCAACTTAAATTATAACTAAATACTACTCCAATACAAACTCCAGATAAGTTCATAAGTATTGTATCACGATATTTTGCCATCAATTCAGGAAGGTAGATATAACTCAGTTGGATGATGTATAGTAATATTAAGACTTCAATAGACCTATTCACTGTCAAATTGTCATTCAAATAGTCTTGAGTTGCATAGATATAGTTGAAGGGAAATTTATGAGACCATGGGTCATCTTCACCATCATCTTCATCATTTTCTTGGGAATCCTTGAATTCTTTCTCTAAAGTATCAAATTTCTTAAGTTTAGGATCTTCACGTCCATCAACATCTTTGAAAATAGCCGCTGTTGATATTGGCTTAGTCTGTTTATTCTTCGATGATCTTTTAGCCATTGGTAATTTTCACTCGCGAACAACTTCAAGTAAACCTTCAAAACTGCTGAAAACGTCTCCATAACATCCGTTCCCCAACCTCTGTTTCAATGCATAACCTATCACTTTAACCTCTTTCACCTCACTGTTGTACGTTATTTTTACCTTTTTTGGTATGTTGTCAGTTGCATACTCTTGATGATACTGGGGTAATTGATATGCAGGCCGCTCAACTTTTTTGCTCGGAAAATTTATTTACCAACCTTCAAGTAATATGGCATCTATATTCCAGTCTATTAAGTTTTATATCAAGTCGGTAGTATTCGGCTTATTGATCGTAGTTTGTGCTTTATATGGAGTGGTGGCGTCCATTCTTTTGAGAATTATAGGTAAAAAAGAATACAGTCAATATACTGTAGCTAGAGCATTCTATTACCTGTTTTCTACGATTTTGGGAGTTAAGATCACAGTTAATAATGAAGAATATTTATCAGATAAACCAGGGATTTTCATCTCTAATCATCAATCTGCTTTAGATATTTTAGTCTTGGGTAAAATATTTCAGCCAGGTTTTACTGTTACTGCTAAAAAGGTATTAAAATATTTCCCTTTCTTAGGTTGGTTTATGATTGCTAGTGGTACTTTCTTTATCGATAGGTCTAAAGGTAATAAGGCCAGAAAAGTATTAGATAAGGCTTTAGAAGGTGTAAAGAAAGAAAAGTCCGGATTATTCTTATTTCCAGAAGGTACAAGGTCAGCTACTACTAAATTAGAATTATTGCCTTTCAAAAAAGGTGCTTTCCATTTGGCTACCCAAGCTAAAATTCCAGTTGTTCCTATCGTTGTTAGTAACTATTCGAATATTTTCCACTCCAAATCAAGAACTTTCAATACTGGTGAGATCATCATCGATGTCTTACCTCCAGTTAAAACAACCGATATTTCGACTAAAGATCAAATCGACGAATTGGTAATTGAAGTTAGAAAATCCATGATTGAACGTTTACAAAAGATTGGTTACGCCAAAATTTCTGGTAAAAGCAATCCTCCTGTCTCTTCAAAAGAAGAATCTCCAGAACCAATCAAGGAGCCAGAGACAGAAAGCGATGAAATCACTTTAGAGGCACCAATATCCGAGGAAACTCCGTTGGTCAATAGTAACTAGGGACTACATATCGGAGAATAAATTATTGTATTGTATAATAAAAAAAAATATGTACATTTCTACTCTTGTATGACTGCCTTCTTCTTCTTCGTCTTTGTCTTTTTAATAGCAATGGGCACTGGAGAATCAACCTTCTCGACTTTACTAGAGGAGACTTCAGGTGAAGTCACCTTTGGAGATTCTACCTTGGTGTCATCTTTGGTGTCTTCCTTGGCGTCTTCGTCAGTCTTTTTAGGAGGCTTGTCATTGGCCTCTTTATGCTCTTTTTTAGACTTTTTAGATTTCTTCGATTTATGCTTGTCCTTACTCTTTTTCTTTTGGTCAAGTGAGCTTTCTGCTAAGGATTTCCTCAAAGCCTCCAAGTCAATATTATACTCTATGTTACTAAAATTATTGCCATCCGATGGTTCACTGTTCAAATCAAAATGGTCCAAGTTAGATGAATCAATCTGCAAGAGATTTTTCTTCTTCTTAGTGACTTTTTTAGATTCAAGTACGGTATCATCATCTGCTTCACCTTCCTCAGCGAGAATCAACACCTTCTCCTTCTTCAATTTCCTTGCTTTCGGTTTCTTAGGCTTTGTTGATATTGGGGGTGAAGATAAAGAGCTAGTTTCGCTGTTCTCTTCATCTATTAACTTCTTCACCTTCTTAGGCTTTGACCCCACATCGGTATCCAAATAATAAGGATCATCTTTGAGTCGCTCAATTCTATCTTGCTTTTGTTGAGTCTCTACCACCGGGTCAATGTCTATCAAATGGGTAGTACCATCATCATCTTCTTCAGAAAACAAGTCATCTTCTTCCTCACTTATGACTTCAATTTGAAGATAATTGATTTGAGTGTCAAGATCTAAGTCGTCAGGCCTAACGAGTTTTCTTTGGTGGTTCTTAGCTACAGGATGCAAAGGATAACTTTTGAAAAATGAGGGTAATATGTGTGTTAATAACATAGGTAGTTGCTTAGGAGTGTTGTCATAACTCTCATCCTCTAGGTCGTTTTCATTGTCCTCATCGCCGGGATCATCTGGTATTTGGCTTTCTACAGCATGGTCATGGACTTTTGGCATGTTCACTTCATCATTGTCTTCTCCATCATCTTCAGAGGACAAGTTGATATAATCGTGAGTTTCCTCATTACTGTCATCACTCTCCTCCTCTTCACTGCTGGTACTGCTTCCTTCGCTAGTAGAGTTACTATCATCACTACTATGCTTGACAGGCTTTACAAACTTCAAACTCCTGTAATGCTCAAGCTCCTTTTTCTTCAAAGACTCTACAACACTGAAATCTCCGCTTGCCATAGCTTCTAAACAAATCTTCAAGAACTCCAACCAAGATAATGCCCTTTCTTGGACCTCATAGTATGAGTGGATCTCCCAGTTGGTCAAGAATTGTACACATTTATATAAATAGTAAGTTAAATCATTAAACTTATCAGGGGTTAACTTATTGTCAACTGAGTAAATGCTAGCATAATCAGTAACTATATTGGAGAAAAGTTTAACCACTGTCTGAACAGCTACTACAAGAATAACACCTTCAGTATGACTAGCTAGTTTCGTAGATATTTCAAAGTTGTTAGTACCTAATTCCTTATCAACTCGTTCATTCAAAAGACAATTGAAGATTTCAACCTTTTTACCTAAACTTAATATTTTAGACTCTTCGTCAGTGTATTCGTAATCACCCTCCTCGTCGCTGTCTTCTTCGGTATCGTCAGGTTTCACTTTAAGTTCATCTACATATTCTCCCAATATCCAAAAGAAATCCCGTAATAAAAATGGACAATGCTCAATGACTTGGACATTCATGATCATATCAACAACTAAATTCAATACATTAGGTCTTATAGATGGAACTTTGGTAACAATAGATTTAAACTCTTTACCGATAGCTATAGAAATAGACTTATTGATTTCATAGCTCAATACGGGGGAGTTGCTAGATTTCAATGGAAGGAGTACTAAATGGATCAAATCTTTGAGCACAGTAATATACCACTTAAAGTTAGGTATGTTAGCATAATTGTTAGCTGCGCCAACCTGGAAAATCTTAGTACAGATTTCTTCCTTCATGGTGTCTGGAAGAACTACATCTTCTTTAGGTACAAGCTGTACTAATAATACTTTTATCAACTCCACTATATTATCTTCATTGATCAAGTATTGACAGATCTCTAATGCTTTGCGTTTAATAATTAGATCGTTATCTGTCAAACACTCCATAATGATGCTAGATACACCCTTAATCTTGGAGATCAATGTGGGGAATACTTGGATAGTATTAATTAATGCTAATAATCCTACAAACTTCAAATTAGAGTCTTTATTAGCAAAAAACTTCATGATTTGCTCAATACATAATCTGGCAACTTCTTTATCTTTAGGTGAATCTGGTGATAACATAGCACCATTGATTATGCAGTTAATACACTCGTAAATCAATGATGATGCCTCGGTCTTTAACATAAGGTCAATGATAGTAGGTAAGATCTTCTTTTTCATTCTAGGTTCTACTTTTGATAAGCTCTGGAACAACTTCAAAATCCTGATGATAAGCCAATTATTTCTTGTTTCTTCCAAAATCTTGAAGAACTTTGGTAAGTAATTAACGAAGATTTTAGGGTTCTTCTTGGATATTTCACAGATGACATTTATAGTGGCACTCACTACCGAGGCATCATCATCATCCAACTTTTCTATAACTCTATTGAAGTTTATTCTGAGACTTTCAGGATATTGCAAGAATATTTTATACATAGCTAATATAGCCTTTTTACGTATATAAGGTTTTGAATGATTCAACTTCATCAATACATCATCGTTTATATCTTTTGAGAGGTTCGGCGTTACAATTGATGCAATTCCACTCAACGCTAATCCTATTTCCACATGGCTATGAGAATTTAAGTCTTTTTTGAATTGATTTGTAGCTAATATTAGGAGGTCTTCTTCATTCTTGAACGATTGAATGGCTGCCAAGTAACCTATTCTTTTATGTTGAAACTTGTTGGATGACATGACTTCTAAGATATGGAAGTTACACCACGACATTTCAAATCCATACATTTCAAGATATGCCAATTTCAAGATAGCCATTGCTTTGGTTTCGAGATCAGTGGTGTTAAGTTCATCCTTACATTCCACAATAGCATTATCAAGAAACTTCAGTAAACTCTCGGGAGAATCCTTGGAGTTGGCTCTGATTCCTTTGATGAGATCACTGAGACTCTTCTCAAACAGTATTCCAAACGGCTTGAGTCGAGCCAATACATTGGATGTTTGGAACTGGAACGCAGACATATCCTCTGTCAATACTGAAAACAGTGCGTATACCCTTCTAACTCTTATAAGACGGGTCGTGCGAATACGAAAATGAAATTTAATGGGTAAGAATTAGATGGTGATGAATTGAAGCGTGGGTTGAAGCTTGGAAGAATGGTTAGAAGTAGATGGTACATTCAAATTAGAAGTGACTGTAGTAGAGGTAAATAGTAGAAGTATCAAAAGATGCGCTCAGTTGAACTAGTAGTTTTTGCGACTGCAAATGACTGTACAGCTGAGTGAGCTAAGGAATCATCACAGTGAATCCATAGGCGAGAGTAGTAATACATTGAACGATGATGTTCTGACTGACTATACACTGACTAAGGATCTGAATAATGAAACTTCCAATAATGGCGGAGAGTCCGACGATACTGATGATGATTACTTAATGAGCGATAATGACATAGATGAAGAAACAGAGGAAGGAGTACGAATATTCAATGGACTGGTCATAGAAGGATCCAATTACCTTACAGAATCACTTAGTAATGCATTGGACTCTTTGGAACTTGATAAATCTTTGGTACTCCAAGCCCAATTGAGTGGAATACTAAATAATGAGAACCAAAAACTCATAGATAAAAGGCAAGAGCTCTTACAAAAACTAACTAATGTTCAGAAGCTATATAAGGAGAAATTTCAAGCCAAGAATAATGGTATGAATTTTGTACAGAAAATGAACCATGACTTAAAAGAGATCGAATCCCGAATACATACCTTAAAGTATGGGAAGAATCCTTCAGTACTTAAAGTCTTTTCATCTAAATCAGTGGGGATACAAAGGAGGTTCCCAGTGGAATACAGTCAAGCTAGAGATAAAGTCCTAGAAAGACAAGTCGAGTAATTTATTTAAATATTTGCATATATGATACCAATACCATCTAGCCATGAGCCAATATATCCATATAGCCCAACTAAAGTAAACCCTTTAGGGGTCTCTAATGTAGATAAATGCCCCCCGTTTCGCTTACCAAACATATCAGTGATTCTACCGTTCGAAAACTCGAATTGAACACCGTCAATCCAAGCACTATTTCTAAAGTTCAATTTGGTTATTTTTTCCCCAGGATTCACATTAATATCTGTATAAGAAGGCTTTTGATTACCAATAGTAACTGATTGTTGATTACCATCCAAAGACATATTCTCCAATTTCTTTTGAAGCTTGTGCATATAGTTCCTTGGTGGGACTTTTGGAGCACCCAGTGGAGTCGACAGCGTAAAGAAAGTGATCCCATCTAATGCATTGCCATGATATACTCTAATTTTTGTAACTTTGTTGATATCAAACCCAATAAACTTTTCTGGTTTATCCTTTTTACCCCCTAGTAAAGTACTCTTGAAGCCAGTAATTGTTCCTCTGCCTAGCCCAAAATCACTTTCAATTACATTAGCAGATTTATGAACGTGATCTTTGAAGTGCTTTATGAACAAATCTCCTCCGAAAGACAAGACTCTCACATCATAGTTATCGTTCCACTCTTTCAGATGGGATTTTAATTGATCGGAAAGTTTGTTGTAGTTTAAAACGTATTCAGTCTGAAAACCAGGACCCCCATACATTTTCGGCAAAAAAGGGATATGATATCTTGCCAAGTCTTTCGTAATTATCTCTATCAAAAATATACCTGAGCCAGACTTCACTAGCACTTCATCTTTAGCGACATTATAGCTAGTGGGGGCAACTATATCATAATTCTTATCCGGTTGTAATGTCGTAGTGAAGGTATGACGCATGGTAGGATCCAGATCATCTATGGGTAAGGAAAAGCTACCGTGGTGTAGGTATCTAAATTTATCTAAAATATTCCAATGGCATGACCTTGACCATTGACCTGTTTTTCCAATAGTTTCACCGTGACTCTTTGACCGTAAACATTCTAACTCACGAGTCATGAATGATCTGTTCCACCAAATATAATCTCTCAACATGACACCGTCTACCTGATGAGGACTTCCTAAAGAATGGCCTATTTCATGCATAAACGCACCCAAGGTAATATTGAGGCACTCCCAGCTTGTGCCACATTGATTAGCATCATTAGCAACCTCAGATTTACTAAGTCTTGTTTGATCTAAAAAGCTTGGGGTTATCATAGGGAATGTAGCTGGCCATGAGTGAATCCCATGAGAACCAAAAATAGCTAATTTAATATCTGCATTTCCACCACCCAAGGCAGCATGAGTCAAAATCAAATCATTCCGAACATCATAGGTAGCATCCAAATATATTACAGCACACTGGATATTAGTATCAGTACTTTTCCTGGTATGGTAAATCTCTGAGTTTCTGATTACATCAATTGCATGAGAGAATAATCCTCCGGTATTGGTACCTTTTGGGTTCTGTTGGGCAAGGTTGGGATCACGAAGTTCAGCCACCGACTTTGGAGACCGTAATACATGAACCTTTATCTCTTGGTGGGGGGTTCTTGAATTAGTGTTGTACCCGAATAAAGACTGGTTTGATATAGTTTCTTCTTGAAACTGAAATGTTCTGTTACTCAACCCGGTTAGTTTCATTTCATCTTGAGTATATGCTTGCATGAGTCTTCCAGCAACCTTAAGCTTTCTAATAGCTAGATCTATAGTAGGTTTTTCACCTCTCAGAGTTCGATATCGAGGCATATCGAATGAACCATTGGAGTCCTTTCCAAGAATAATACATAGATGAATTGGTTTATTATTGGAAAGTGGGAAATACTTCAAATTCAACTTTTTGGAATCCAACACCTTAGGGTCGAATTCTGGGAACCCGAATTGGTTTATGATACCATTGTAAACGTTAAGTTGAAGTAAATTATCGTTCGGAGCCAAATTTACAATTGCCTTAAAATTATAGTTATTTATTTCAAAGCATTGTGGAGGGAAAACAGAATTGTCGTTGTTAATGACCTCAATTATACCTCTGGAGATGTCTACACTCCCACTAACAATAACTGTTGGTGACGAGGAGATCTCATCATAGCTGTAATTGCAACGTATAGCCATAAAGATCGCAGTGAGGTGTTGCAGCATATAGGCGGGGCTATATGCACACCAAGAAGAATTGACAGTCATTGTACCACAGAAATAAGAGATAGAGAAGAGATAGAGAAGAGATAGAGGAACGTCGGACTGAAAAGTTATAGAGTAGAAGAGATGCGACAAGATATAAATAGAAAGAAATCCCGGAATTCTTCCCCAGAAAATAATCACTTAAAAAAATTCAATTTAGAATGTGGATTTTATGGAATAAGGTGTCTTCAAGGACAGGGAACAAAATTATTACACGAGCAGTCTTCACCCTCAGGGCACACACATGGTAGACGAATGGCACACAAATGAGGCTATGACCTGCCTCGTCTAATTCATATGTTTCACAATTGCATCATAGTTTGGTGAAACCTCTTAAATATTTGCTGCACCTTAATTAGCAATGGGCAGTGTTATATAAAGGAAATCAAATATCTTTTCTTGAACGAGAAATTTTCTGATCTTTTTATCCAGCACATTATTTTGCCACGATGTCAAGGCATAGAATCACAATTTTGAATCATGATAGTAATCATGATGGTATCATAAAGTCAATGAATTCAACCGTTATTGACTTGAATTCCAAAATTCCTTATACTAGAGAAGAAAAATTGACAATCGAGTTTAAAGATCGGTTTAAATATGTCAAGAACTTGCGTATTCTCACTGGTGCTCTTGATAGTGAATTATTCCATTATAATACGGTAGGGTTGTCTATATATGCTATTCCAGCTACCAATAATAAGCAACAATTTTTTAATGAGATCAATCACTTTATAAATAATCTATTTGATGTGAATATTAGTGATTCCAACTGGATTATTTCTAAGGGATCATTACTTGTTCATTTGAATGACTTTAACCTTGATGCTAGTAATAAACTATTGAGTGGATTCTCGGGGGCAAATGTAGATACAGACACTTTTGATTTGTTGTATGAAGATAATAAGCTAGTGGTTAGTTTTGTTAACAATGATAAACTTCCTATTCAATATGATGGGGATGGTTATAAAGAGGTAGGGATTTTTTTAATTGATTCCAAATCTTCCAGTGAAGATGTAATATTGAGTGGCTTGAGAGTTGTAATGGGAGAAATCGATGAGAAGGATTTATACCATAAGACCCTTTTCCACATCAAACCCAAATATAGACCCCTTGAAGCCAATTCTAAAATTATAAAAAATGGGTTACATCCAAAACTTAAATCCGAAGTTAAAACCGCCCCTAATGATGTTGATGTTCATGACTGTAAATTATACTACTATCTTAATTTAGATAAACTGCTTTTCATAGATAAGTATAATTTAGGTGAAAATTTCAAATTCATCTTAAACTTCGGAAACCAAGACTTGGAGTTACCTGAATACAAAATCGATCAATGGGGTAATGAAATCTTGTTAGAAATCGAAGATCCCTCAAAAGAAATCGAACTAAATTTGCATTCTCGGTATCAACTACCTGGTACGCAATCCCAAAAGAACTTGCACATTGATAGCCCTATCCTCTTCTATGGCTGTGAAGACTCGGGTGATAGAAATGTTTTAAACTACAATCCATTCTTGCATAATTTCGCTATTGGTAATAAGTATGAGAATTTCTTCACCAATGACACTATATTCTATGAATCAGTAAGTCTGGATAAATTAGAGATTAGCGTACCTACACCAAATAAGAATTTCGAGCTAATTAACTTGATTACATGTCTCAGTTTAATTATCGGTATAATCATTATATTATTACAGTTACTAACTACACGGCCCATCCAGCTAAAGAAAAAACAGTAGCCAGCTACTGGTTCATTTCAAGAGACAGTCGAACAGAATGATCTCATAGTCATAAAAATCATCGTCATGGGCTTTTTTATGGTGGAAATTATCCACATACTCTGAGAACATTGATATTGTCTCTTGAACCATCAGCTCGAATTTGGAATTCGAACAAGATAAATTATTATTTATCGTAAACAACTGCATCTTAACATCATCTTCATTATTATCATTATTATCGTGGTGATCGTTCCATTCATCGATTTTTTCATTTATTTCATTTATTACTTCATCAAGATGCATCAAATTGTGGATCAAATTCTGAAACATCATCTTGAAGTTAATCAACCCATTAATCATTAACCGGGAATTATTAAGGCTTTTGTATTTTTTAACATTAGTGAAGATATTCAAATTTAAAGAATACTTGTTTATTTCATACTGTTGGTAGAGTTGATCGATGTTATCATTTATCACCTTGCGCAACTCATTGATTTTAAAGTTTATAAGATTCAAAAATTCTAGACTTCCGTTATGATACTCTAAGCCTTGAAACACCAAAGTTGCTAAGTGAGTAGCAATAAAAAGTTCTTGGTGGAAATAGTTATCCAAACTCTTACCATTAGCAAATATACTTGGTATCATCTTCTTTAATTCTCCCACAGTAGGTACATCTGGATTAAACTTATTAGCTCTATTAACCAACTCGGGTTTTTCACTCTCAAGCTTATACTCATAACCGGCTAGTTTAGCATTTACTAAGTTAAGATTCGCCTTTGTTAGCGTAAACTGAGACATTGTCTGAGTGGAAAGCATACTAATAACAAATTATTACAGTTAGTGGGGTTGCCGGATATTTTATATTATTTGCTAAGGCGGACAAGATTTCTTTTGGGAAAGGGGAAAATTACGAATTACGAGGAGGAGCAGCTCAAGAAAAAATTCGATCGATTATTACTCCACAATGTTGGGTGCGATAAGGAGTATATACTATTTACAACTCATCTTTGATAAGTCTAATAGTTTCTGAAGATTCAGGAACTAATACTTTATACTCTATAAATAAATCACCATATTCATCATCATTTATCGGCATACCTTTACCTTTTATGGTATCTACTTGATTGTTTATTACGATTTCGTTTTCGGCTTTAGATAAAATAATCTCATTATCTATGGAATCGAAGAATGGAATACTTCTCTTCCAATTTCCATGTAAAGCTTCTTGTAATGTGAGTACTTCAGTTCTGTATAAATTATATCCGATTCTTCTATAACCCCAATTATCATTAAAATCTTCTTGAATTTTAATAATGAAATCTCCAGGAACCCAATCTGGTGACTGATCGGCTTCTCCTTGGATGACATGTTCATAATTTCTATGTAATCCTGGTGGGATGTATATGCTATATTTTTTGTCTTCTTTGGTGACTCCACTTCCGGAACAGTGCTTACAAGTATTGGTGATTTTACTACCTTTTCCTCCACACTCATCACATTGCACTTGAAATGTTTGAAACATACCGGGACCTAATTGCCTTCTCATTTGAACAATTCCTTGTCCATTGCATTTAGAACATTCATGTCTTTTCTTATCTCTGGAACCACTTCCTTCACATACCGAACATAAAACATTCTTTTCAACTTTAAATTCTAATTCATCACCAGTGAAAAATGATTTTAATGGTACATTGATAGCAGTATGTTTATTATCACCTCTTCTAACTCTCCGTTGTTGTCTACCACCTCCACCACCTCCACCAAAAAATTGATTGAAGATATCACCTAGGTCAATGTGGTTATCAGGTGCAGCATCAGGGTCTCCATAAGTATCAAAATTCTTCCTCTTTTCAGGGTTCGATAAAACCTCATATGCTTCACCGATCTCTATGAATTTTTCATGAGCACCTTCATCTTGATTCTTATCAGGATGATAAGTTTTACTCAATCTTCTATAAGCTTGTTTGATGGTCTTTTCATCCGCATCTTTAGCAACATCTAATATCTTATAGTAATCCTTAGCACCTTGTACCAACGCTACTAAAAAAAATATTAATAACACTAATTTCATTCCACGTAGTTAAATTTTGGAAACTTTGGAAGTTTAGAATGTTCGCAAATCTCATCGTAGTATGGGAGAAGTCATAAACATCAGTTGCTCCCAATTCAGTAACCATATCTTGACTCACTTGTATAACCACCAAGAATCACATATCCCATACAAGCATGATTCTCTTGTGAACCATGACAATAAAGTGTTCTTATCTCAAAATAAATTAAATGGTAGATCAAATTATTATCCTAGAGCTTTAGTGTATGATGTCAGAAATGGGTTTGGATCGCTTGGTCAATACGAGTACTATAATTTAGAAAATCATAACAATATACCGTCAGGTGTTGAAGTAATTAATACAGACACAAAAGTTAAAAAAAATGAGTTCCAAATTGCTCTTGATAAGGGACAGAATAAAGCTCATCTCTTAGATGAGACTAATACTAATTATTGGACTGATTATAATAAATTGATATATAAACCAAGTTCACTTGTTGCACTTGATAACTGGAGTTTAGAGAATAATGAAACCGTCAATAGGTTCACTCCTGACATGAAATTCACCAACTTCAATGTAGGTCAAGACGCATTCAATAAGGTAGAAGAAGTCTCACTTGACGTTTACAGAAAATTATTAGAAGAATCTGATTACTTCCATGGTATGCAATTAATTACCGAATCTGATTCTGCATGGAGTGGATTTACCAACGAGCTTCTTGTCAATGTAAAAGATGAGTTCTTTAACTATACCTCCAATAATAAGTTCAATATGTGGGTGTGGGATGTGCTTAAAACTGGTACTCTTAATTATTATGAAAGAATCACCCGAATCAAAAGTCTTGTTGAATTTTCTAAGAATGCAAGTTTGGTGATCCCACTTACCCCACCGCTGGTTGGAAATAATTGGAAGAAATCGAGTATTGTCTCGGTTCCTATTAATGCTACATGGGAATTAATTAACTCAACTCCAAGAGTTGCTGATATGAAAGGTTTTGAGCTGAGTATTTTAAGCAATGACTTCAATAGGAATATTGTCAGTGTCTTGCAGATTAACGAACTCAAACCACAAGAAATGAACAAATTGAGTTTGTATGATTTAGAAGAAAAGCGAGATATCAGCTTGGGTTTCAACAAAAGGAAAGCTGACAAATTCAGTACTACCTTCATCATGAATGAAGTTGATGCTGACTTATTCAAAAATACTGATAAAGATCATCTTTACCTAGCCAAAAATAATATTATGGGCATAACTCACGATGCTACATTTCCCAAAACAGTTGACTTCGACAAAGCGTCAGTGGAATTTTCGATTGACACAGGAATTCGTTATGATATAAAGAAGTATATCGAATTCATCAGTAGGAGTAATAAATCCATAGAGTCCATTGTGGGTGATAAGGAAGAACTCCTCAATGACTTATATGACTTGAAACGCATGTACAACCAGTCTCCTGATTTTGAGGACGATAGTGATGACTATGACGATTAATAAGAAATGTATATAAAATCTATTTAGATAGTCTTTTCAGTCAAGTAAATACCATATTTATCTTTTAAGGTGGCCATGATTGGCTCGTTAATTTCACCAGACATTGGGGCCAATAAACCCTTCTTGTTCAAGGTACCATCCAAGATTTGTTGGACAGCAATGGCACAAGGAACACCGACTAACTTGGCCATAGAAGAGTAACCATTTGGATCACCAACATCAACTAAAGTTGAGGTTCTAACTTCTTCCTCACCATTAGCCCATTCGATACCAAACTTGTGTTGCAAAATAACCAAATCCTTTTCACCTTCTTCGTATTGCATCAACTCCTCTAAGGTGGCACATAAGGTGTCTAATGGGTTACCCTTTGGAGTGATCTTCTTGTCACTGAATAAGCCTAACCATTTGAAACCATACAAGATTCTTTCTCTGTCAGCTTCATCCTTGAACTTGGTCAATTGATCGATCTTAGCAATCAAGTCCTTTTCAGAAGAAGATGAGGCACCAATCAACTTAGCTAAAGCTTCGTTCCAGGCGATTTCCAGACTGAAAACAGCATTTTCGGCGTCCTTCAACAATCCCAAGTCAACGAAAACTTTGATAAATTCTGGGAATCCTTGGTATCTTAAGGTACCTCTGATAACAGTTTCAGCTTCTGGAATGTTATACAATTCCTTGTAAGTAGTAGAGTCTCTGTTTGGGTAACATACCAAGGCATAACCTGGGTAAATGAAGTATGGCTTGGCGGTAGACATCAAGTCTTCAGACTTAACTTCAACAAGCTCACCACTTTGGTAGAGCTTGGCAGGGTTGGACAAAGCCAACAAGACACCTCTGGAGGACCAAGAGAATTTGTAACCTAATGGATTGTCAGAATTCTCAGCAGATGGTAAACCACCACAGTAAGATAAGAAGGACTTGATTTTACCACCTTTAGCATGGACTTCTTCAATTGTCTTAACAGCGTACAAGTGGTCGATACCTGGATCCAAACCAATTTCATTCATGACGGTAATGCCAGCTTCTTCAATTTCCTTCTCCAAAGCCTTCAATTGAGGGTTAATGTAAGAGGTGGTAACAACGTGCTTCTTGAACTTAATGGCAGCCTTGACAACATTGACATGGTAAATGTATGGGATTAATGAAATGATTAAGTCGAAGTTTTGAACTTGTTCTTCCAATTGCGCTTCGTTGGTGACATCCACTGAAATAGCATCAGCAACAGAACCAGCCAAAGCCTTAGCCTTGGATAAAGTTCTGCATCCAACAGTAACCTTAACATCTGGAGTTTGTGATAAAATATCAACAGTTGGTTTGGCAACAAAACCGGAACCTAATAATAAGACTTTCTTAACCATCTTTATCTGAAAACTATTTTTTGATCTATCGCCTTTTCGAAGGAAATGCATTCCGCTTTTGTGTAACTGAAAAAAAAATTAGTGAGTCATTGGCAGGTTAACAAAGAGCTAACATTAGGCAAGCTAGTGAATAAGATATATTTTACATAACTTACACTAGAAGGGGAGGGTATACTTGACTGCAGAATGGTAGTATAGCTGCAGTTCTTCCATTATAATTGCAAACGATTACAAAACATTGGTTATTCTATCCTCTATAGCTGCTAATTATCGATTAAAGATTTACTACTAGACACCTAATTGATCTTCACACACCCTTTTTCCATTCTCAATTGTCTCAATCTTTTTATCTCTTGTTAATGGTTAATTTTTCACATGCTATTAAAACACGTGATGTATTTTTCAGAAATATAGGGGCCCAAAAATTGTTCAGATCAATTGCTGATAGACGAAACATGGCATTTATTGAAGACACAAAGTTCTTAGTTAACCACATTCAAGATTATGTTGTTGTGAACAACCAATTGCTCTACGCATTACTAACCATTGCGTTCAACCCCATTTTCTGGAACATCGTAGCCAGGTTAGAGTACAACACCCATTTCTTAACTAAAGTTAGTGGGGGTGCTAAGAATGGATGCTACTTATTAGCTTTCACTATTTTCTCTTTGGGAATTTACAGGGATTATATATATCATGATGCCTTGGAAGCTCAACCTTCCTTCCAGCCTTATGTTAATTCTACTTTAGTAAAGGCTTTAGCTATTGCCACTTTCGGCTTTGGTAACATTTTGGTATTGACCTCAATGTACGCGTTGGGCGTAACTGGTACCTATTTGGGAGATTACTTTGGCATTTTAATGGAAGATAGAGTCACTGGTTTCCCTTTCAATATCAATGATAACCCAATGTATAATGGTTCGACCTTAGCCTTCTTGGGTACTGCATTGTGGTATGGTAAGCCTACTGGTATTTTAGTTAGTGGTTTAGTATTCATCATGTACAAGATTGCTTTGTTATTTGAAGAACCTTTCACTGCTAAGATCTATGCTGCCAAGGCTGCTAATGAAAAGAAAAGTCAATAGAGTATATATTATGTATGTTCTTTATAAAAATTGATAAACTTCATTTACGACGTGAGAATCCACACTGGTGAGATTCAAAGATTGGAACTTCTCTGAACGGTTGTGGAAGTATAATCCATTGATGGATCCAATAGGAAAGTTAGCCAACTTCCTATTTCCAATGTTTAAAACAATATAATAAAATCCTTCAAAAGAAGCTCCATCAATTTGTTTAACTTTAGCATCAGGTAAAAGGAATTCCTCTTTCCACCTCATGTATACTAACCCCTGATCTTTTTCATTATGATAAATCATCTTAAGTTTCTTCAAAAACTTGTCATCAGTCATAGAATAGCTGTTAGTAAGCTTTTTCCAGTGGTCAAGATCATTGGAAAATGAACTGCCCCACTTTGCGTTTTCCGTCAAGAAGGTATATGACTTCAATATTTCGTTTTTTGAATGCACCCTCAAAGGGTTATTGATAATTTCTCCTTTGAAACATGTAATTATTTCAGGGTATTTTTCTGCTAGGCCACTGATTTGTAAAAATCCTACCACTAGCGAGTTAGCTAAATCTACATTTTTAAATTCCACTTTAATATTATACTTGGAACTTCCACTTTGTTGAACTCCAAGAAACCGGCTCAGGGGTTTTAAATAGCTATTATAGTAATTAGGGTTTGAATATCTTGGATTATTGAAGCTCAAGATATCAAAGCTTGTAATTTGTCTCTGTTCTGTCTCATCGGTGTCTTCGGTGATAACGTCTTCCGATGGTTCATTAGTCAAACTAACCGGAGAAAACGACTTCAACTGAAGAAGTTGTTCTAGTTCCTGCTCCTCTAGTGTATGCGGAACCTTCTTTTTAATAACGATACATGGTTTTAAATATATCTCATCTGGTCTTTGCGTTACTGGCATCGTAATGGGGTAATATTGTGATCTAGCGGAATAACACAGGTATATATTCTATTTGACAACCAACTAGATATGCTAAGTAGATGCTTTTAAGTAATTTACAGGGTATCACTGATCTTATAATCTAATCCCAGGTTGATTAGCTGAAGGATCGTTAGTTTCAAGTTTACTTTTTGCTCGCCCTTATCATTGATTTACAAGTTTCTTTTTCGTTCTGTGGCATCAAAAGCCGAATATGAGCAGGAGGAGATTTATTTAATTAGAAATTGTTAGGAAGGGGTTAAATTTCTAGGGTGATGTTGGATAAGTTCTCAGAATGTACTGTACAATTTTCAGTGTTGCATCCCTAGAAATAGTGCTTGATGTTTGTGTGTTTTAAGACCGTAGATTATGCGATAAAGGATTTCGCAGCCATCTTGTATAGTAGATATAGAATTATAGCTAACATAGTTTGTATAAGTTATTAATCGTGGCTAAACAACCTTCTTTGAGTGAAGAATTCTACATTGTCCACCACCAATAATCAGCTGACATGACTTAACATGTATTAACTAAATCGATATGAATTATTTCCAAGAAATTTAGGAGTTTCAGAATTGTGAATTTCACATTTTTTACATTTAGTTGCTGATAACCGCTAATATCCCTCATTTGCTTTACCTGATAATCATATAAGTCAGCAGCTAGGAGAATATACCAACTCTTTTAGCTGTGTATCCAATGATGTGTTTTCTTAATAAACTGTATTACTTAACTCGGTGGACATAATTACACTCAAAAGCTGTATTTAGACCCAGTTTCTCCTAACCCACCTTCTGATACCCTGCCTTTACTCGCTCATGTAGTCGGATCCTCTTGAATTGGTAAGTAGGGTCCAACCTGTATATAGCAATAATATAAGAATTTTGCGGACCAAAAAATTCAGTAGATGTCATTTGAAGTACCACAATCACCCTTGCATCCTGGCCCCAATGAACAAGTTCGAACGTTACCGGAAGGTCAATTGGACATAGACTTGAACCCCAGCCTTGAGGACGAATCTGATGACTCTGATGACTCTGACGCCACATCTGGCGCCGAGACAATAAGGCAACCTCGGCCAACAAAGTTACCTCTGCCAGCTAAGTTAGAAGTGCAAGACAGCATTGACGACGAAGAACAATTGGACGGAGAAGTTGATTTTCCAAGCATCACACCAACTTTTGAACTTGCATATGAAAATACCGAGAAGACCTTTTCAACCCATGCTTCAATATCAGCGTCTCAACAGAGCAATCTCATCAATTACATCGACGAGGAGTTATTAAAGATTCAACGAATGTTCGTCAAAACACAATCAGGAGAATCCAACAATTCCTTACATGATATAATTCATGAAATCTTCCAAAAAGTCAACATTATATGGCTTTCTATTACATCTACTAATACAGCTAATATTGAGTATTTCATAAAAATATTGGATGATCTAGAAGATTATGTTGAGTATTTCAAAATCGACATCGACAATTCTAATCGTATGAATGAATTTTTCAGTTTCTTACAGTTTATGGACGTAAAATTGTCTTTCTTATACGACAAGAAACTCTTTAGTTCCACTCAATTTGTGAGAACATCTTCAATAATATCTCGATTAAGAGTTATGATTATTAGTAAACTAAGCAAGTCTCAAGATAGCTTAATAGAGCTAGAGGCTTCTAAGATCTTTGAAGGTTTACTAGAAAGAGCATGAGTTATGACTTAATTATTTGATATTAATATGTTAATATACAGTAAAAAATTCTCATCTGCGCTTTTTTTCTCTTAAGATGCTTTGGTGGAACCGTTCAAAGGAGACTAAGGAGATAGAAAAGGAGCTACCTGAAGACTTGAAAGAGTTCTTTCAAGCAAATAACCCAGATAGAACCCAATTCCACAAATATGAGATAACTCCTCAACAAAAACAGGTACAAAAGGTGTTAGCTAAACAAAATCAATCATATAACCACGACCTTGAAATATACAAGAGAAAGAACAAGGCTAAGAATGCTTCAATGATCAATTGCTCAGAACTTCAAGTCCAGGTGATCGACTGTTTCAAACACTTAAACTTCACATCTATTGACAATTGTTCAAGTCAAATCAAACAAAACAAAGACTGTGTAGATTTACAGACCACAGCTTTTGATAAATTATTCTATAATGAATGCTATAGTATAGACCACTGTGATAAAATAAGGTTTTTAGTAGATCACTTATTTACAAAGAACTTTGGACAACTAGGTGGCAATATGAATGAGCAAACGTTGAAACAATTTAATGAGGATTTAGATAAGAATTTCCATAAAATATGGAAATAGTTAAAGCGAATTCCATAATTGTAATTTTTCATGATATTTCATACTGGCGACTAAACCAGAGGTATTAGGAAATACAAATAGGTCAAATTCATGGGGTATTTCCAGTTTTAACCATTCAGTATAAACGTTGTCTTGCTTACCCCATTCGAAGTTCTTGTTTTTGACACCCATTTTCTGTATATATTTAATAATGATTTCCCAGATGCCTTTACCAATAATAATTATTTTCTTCGATTTTGTGAATTTAAATTCATTTAAAAGTCTTGGAACATTATCTAGTTTTTCTTGTAGAGTTAGTTCTTGTGCAGATTTCGTACATCTTAGAACAAGATCAGTAAAACCAATATCAAATTTAATTAGATCATTATCATGAATTGCTTGAGCATTTGAGGTATTATCATCGACCATAATTTCCCTTAATAAATCATCAGATTTCCTTATGCTTGGAACGTCAACATTCAAAGTTTTCAAAACTTTGATTAAAACTTTAGAATCATTGAAAAGTTTCCAAAATAAATTAGTATAATGGGCATAATGATGTTGAGTTTTAGATGATTCTACCCCAGGATTAAACCCAACAAATAGTATTACTAAATTTTGTTTTATTGATGGATTCAAATCTTCAAGTCCAACGTAGTTGTTTTTAGTTGTCTTCTTACTAACTCTTCTTATTGTTTTCTTCACAACTTTGCTTCCATCTCGATATTTAAACCCTCTTAATTTTGACACTGCATCTTCGCTCATCAAAATTGGGCCCCAAACTTTTAATCGTGCCAAAGTCCGCGTTATTAAAATAAACAACACATGAGCTCTCTCAATACACCTCAAGCTTCAGGGATAAGGAGTGAGTCTACCCCTAAGTCGATCTTGAAGAAGTCATCCAAAGCGTCTAAGAGTAAAGTTTTGTTTTCACCTACGAAAGAAGTGAAGAATTTCAAGGATTATTTTGATACTACTGATGAAGATGGCCGTGATGATTCTATACCTACTGATTTGATACGAAGACGTAAGAATACTGATCTAGTGGCACCAGATGAAGTAAGAATTGAAGATATTGAAAATATAAGAGGAGATAAATTAATTCATAGAATATTGACAGACTCCAATATCCCCTATGTATTATCATTATATTTGCAGCTATTATTTAATTTAGTGATAGTTAGTCTTATTTGTTACTTTCTAGTCATTTTTATCACCACAATTCGTACTGATATAAACAATAAGTTGGAACTATATATCACAGACAGTTTACAGGAAATCTCCAAATGTTCAAGAGACTTTTATAGGAATAAATGTAATGAAGAGAAAGTTCCTCCAATATTAGAGGGACAATGCACCAACTGGCTTAAATGTATGAACAGAGATCCTCAATTGATTGGAAAATCAATGCTTACGGCAGAGACATTGGCTGATATACTAAATGGGTTTATTAAGCCCATTAGTTGGAAGTCTATCATATTTTTATTGATCATTATTTTTGGATCAGTAGTGATAACCAATGTTGCTTTCAATACTTATAGACATTCTACAAATGTAAAGTTAGACCAACTTGAAATGACCATAAAAAAACAAAACAAGTACATTGAACGTCTACAGTACCAGAGAGATGAATCTGCTGATGACCTATCCATTTCATCCCCTCTAATTAAGAAAAGTTATCAGTAGTACCAAGAAAATAACGTTTTCTCCAGCCAATCGAAATAATGTACCAGTTGACCTTAGATTTCATGGGAAGTATCGAGAGTTTCTTATATCTTGGGTGCCCTATCCTGCTTACGGCTAGCCCCTGACGTGACTACCCGGACACACCTAGGTCATGTTCCATACCCGATAACCTGATATCACCCATGCGAATGAATTTATCCTGGGAGGTATTTTAAACTATATTTAGTAATGCATATAATAACCGTTCCGATTTACGGCGCAGCCAATAGAGGATAGTCTTCTATATACACTACGGCCATTTTATACAGAAGCACCCATTATTTATACGAAAGTTAGTTATTTCCAAAAGGTGGCACACACCTAGCAATACCCAGGCGTTTAGATATATTTTGGATCTGATAGAGTAGATAAAACTTGGTATAAAAAAATCCATTGAGGCATCCTAAAAGGGTAATTTCTGTAGCCACTTCTGAAACATTTTTAAAAAATATGCACTTATTCCGATTGTCTTAGCAGCCATTCAGGGATTTCTTGTAGAATATACAGAAATTAAACTTTCGATAGGAAGTTAGTTGAGTATTTGAATGTCTATAAAATAAGTAGGAAATCCCGGATTCAATATAAAATTATAATTAGCTGCAAAATATGTCTGAAGATCCTTTTCATGACAAGTATGAACATTCTATTGAACTTGATTCAATGTATGGTAATGAGAGCTTGGACCTTACTAATGTCACAAAGAAGAATCTTTTTACATTTAGTGAGAGGTCAGATTTGGTATATTCCATTTCAGGGGCTGTATGCTCCGTTATTTGTGCTTTAGGAAGTCCGATTCAAACCATTCTTTATGGTCGAATCTTTAAGAAGCTCTCTGATTTTTACATGTATAAATATAATGGGTTTGACCATTTTATCAAGGATGTTGGGATGTATTGTGGATTAATAATTGCTGTGGGAGCTGCAAAGGCTCTTTTCACCTTATTGATGATTCTGCTTTGGATGAAGCACGGGGAAAGACAACAAATTCGGATCCGCCATATGGTTTTCAAAAAAATCATGATTCAGGAGAGTGTTGAATGGCTAGAGAATTTCCAAAATGTTAATGGAGAGATGACCCAGATTAATCGATGTATCGAAGAGACCAGATGTGGAACTTCGGAATTACTTGCCTTAATAATAGAAGCTGCTGTATCTGCTTTAGTACTTTTTATTGTTGCTATGTATTATTCGTGGTCAGTGACATTAGTTGTTTTGGCTCTAACACCATTCTTTGCCTTGACTTCCTGGTTATTTGGGAAATTGGCTTACAAGTATGCAACCAACGAGAACACCTTCACTGCTCAATCATCCAAGGTAGTTAATTGGTGCTTATTAAATCCTGCTATCACAAGGCTTTTCAATGGTAAGGACAAAGAACTTGTCAATTTTAAGGGTTTAGTAGATAGGTGCTCCTCCAATAACTTCAAGTTTGAAAATGTAATTACTCTTAACATTGGTATTTTGAAAGCTTTATCCTTATTGATGTTTGTTCAAGGGTTCTGGTTTGGTAATACTATGATAAGGTTGAAAAAGGTAAATATAAATGAAGTCTTCACTGCATTTTCCGCTTGTCTTATGCTAGCTAGTACCATCGGTGGAATTACCGAACTCGTAGGAGAAGTTTATAGGACACAGGCAGCCATTGGTAAAATATTTTCCTTTTTGAATACTACTGATCTCCATGATAAAAGTGACTGTCATTCAATGAGTCCAACTTGGTGCAATGGAACAGTTGAAATGCAAAATGTTTCTTTCAAGTATGCTAAGAAACAGAACATTGTATTGAATAATTTGAGTATCAAGTTTAAACCTAATGAATTCAACTTTGTTATAGGAAAATCGGGATCTGGTAAATCTACAATCGCTCAATTAATCATGAATTTCTATCAAGCAAGTAGTGGAAGGGTATTATTAGATAACTTAGATATCAAGCTGATTGATAAGAATTGGATAAAAAATAACCTTACATTGATTCTGCTGAATCCAATGGTTTTCAATCAGTCATTACGGAACAATCTAGCAATGGCAGTTTTGAATAAGTATGAAACGGTTGAAGGGGTCTCTGATTATTTAATTGATGATGCTTCTGAATTTGCATTATTAGGAAAATTGATCAAGAAACTCGGCGGCATTGATAAGCCTATCAATAACGCCAGTTTATCAGGTGGCGAGAGACAGAAACTTTCTATTGCTAGAGCTAAATTAAGGAATACTCAAATATTAATCATTGATGAAGGTTTGAGTGCCTTAGATCGTTCAAACAGAATCACATTGTTCAACACTATAAGATCTTGGAGAAGGGGAAAGACAACAATATTCATCACCCACCAATTGGATACCATTGAAAATGATGACTTCGTATTCATTATTGAAGATGGAACCGTAAAAACTCAAGGTTATATGTGTGAACTTAAGAATGAAACTTTAATTAAAGATGCCAAACTTAAAACGCTTGGTTCCCCAGCTTCTTCCAATACTACTACTTTTGACTCAGATGCAGACTCTAATGACGATAGTTCACTCAAATATACTAAAAGACATAGCTACAAAAATTATAACCGCTTGAAGGATCCAATAAAATTGACTACTATAGAGACAACACCTATTTCAGAAGATGCTGAAATTTATCCATTGTCAAAAATATTATTTTACTGCATAAAAACAATCAACTCTAAACTTTTTATTGCCTTTGGATTATTTTTTGCAGCCATTTTTGCAGTGAGTAATCCAATTTTCTCATACTTATTTTCAAGGCTTTTGAATAATATGGTTGATACATCTATAGGTATTAATGCTTCTTCTTCTTTAAAGAAGTGGTCCTGTATCGTTATAGGAGTTGCAATCATTAATGGCTTTAGCTATTACCTTTCTAATTTTTTGTTGGCAGTTGCGTCTGAGAGATGGGTAAACCAATTAAGAAAGAAAGCTCTCATCAAAATTAACAACCAGGACTTGAGTTTTTTCCAAGAAAAATCCAATAGCCCTAGTCATATTAATGCCTTATTGATGAATGACACAAGGGACTTGAGAACAATGATATCCAAATTCCTTTCCGCAACTATTAGTATTCTAGTATTAGTGTTGTTAGGTTCTATTTTTGCCATCATTTTAGGGTGGAAATTAGCACTTACAGGTGTTGCTTTTGTTGTACTAATCTTATTGGTCACAGTTGCTTACTCTGCGGTGTTACAAAAGAGGGAAACATTATATAAAGACAGAATTGATGAATTAGAAGCCATTAATTTCGAGATGATAAATGGTATGAAAACAATACATTCTTTGGACTTGAATAATTACTTCTTAAGTGAGTTTGATAGCAGAGCTAATAATGTTAATAAAGAAGGAGGGAGTAGAGCAATTCATACCGGATTGTCAATGGCTGTAAGGGACTTTATAATTTCAATTGCAACCGGAGTTTTGTTGTATTATGGTATGAGATTGGTAGGAAAGAGAGAATATGGAAAATTGCAGTTTCTTCAAGTCATCACGTTATTATTGATGACATTTTCTTCTGCCAGTATGCTTTTGAATGAGTTACCGGATATAACTAGAGGTCAAAGAAGTGCCACATACATATTAAAGTTATTGAACAGGCCTGACTCCAAAATCGAAACAATAGGGTCTCAAAAACCGACTAAAGTGACGAAGGATAGTATTGTTGAATTTCAGAATGTAAACTTCAGTTATACTAATAACAGAGAGACTTTACATAACATTTCATTTACCATCAGAGAGAAAGATATATTTGGATTGGTTGGTGAAAGCGGCTCCGGTAAATCAACTATAGTCAATTTAGTTACCCGATTGTATGGTAATTATGAAGGGTGTATCAAAGTGAATGGTACAGAATTGACTGATATCAATGTAGAGTTTCTTCGAGACTACATCTCTATAGTGCCCCAGAATCCTGTTTTCTTTGAGGGGACCATTTACGACAATTTGACTTATGGCTTACCTCGTGATAGATTGGTAAATACTGATGTCGATGTATACTTAAAGTTTTGCTCCATTGATTCATTCATCAATAGTTTGAGTGATGGCCTTCAATCTAACATTGGTTCCTTGACAGAAAACTCTTTAATATCTACAGGACAATTGCAGAGGTTAGCAATGGTTAGAGCTATATTAAGGAAACCAAAAATTTTAATACTCGATGAGTGTACTAGTAATTTAGATAGTCAAAATTTCAACTTATTCAAAAGTTTGATAGTCAAATTAAACCGTGAGTTCGGTACCACCATAATTTTGGTTAGTCACAGCACGGAGTTACTCGAAATCACTACGAACTCGATCATATTAAGTCAGGGTTGTAAGGTATAAATAAATGTATAGGCGTATGCGTGTATAACTATATAATCTGTTATTCCCAAGCTACTATAACTTTACGCAAATGTAAGGAACTTCTACATCTTCACCATTCTTGTCATCACAACAGACTTCAAAAATCAAATAATGAACGTGGGAAGGAATATCTTTCTTGCTGACCTCCTTAATCAAATCAGTTAATTTCATTGCTGCTCTTTGCTGTATTTTTTTGGGTGGAAAGAATGATGCAAACAACAAAGAAACACCATAAGACAACATTGTGATCTCTAAGCCTTCATTCTTCTCAAAGTGATCAAGTAACTCTTGTAATGTGATATTACCTTCCAATTCAAATCTATCCCAAATTTCGTCAAACTCCTTATCATTGTATTTCCCTTTTTGAGATCTAATAGGCTCACTAAAACCAATAAATGGCAATGCCAAATTTATGAACCCATTCTTGAAATCCTCAATTGTTTTAGTGGAATCCAAAACTTTGTATAATTCCAATATTACCAAACCAGTTACTAACGCAGTGGTAGTAGCAATAGCCGGAATAATCTTACCTGCAATAAACTTGGTCTTGGAATAATCAGCGGTTTCAATTGCGTAGTTCTCAGCTCTACAGTTGGAAGCCGCAGTAATAAACTCAATATGGTGGTTCGTGTCATCATCTTTCTCAAATTCAATGGCATTTAATCTAAATCCAGCTAAAGTGCTTGGTTCAGGTAATGAAGCAGCAATCTTTTTGAGGGCATCATCATCAACGCTGTTGTTCAAACTCTTCAACTGCTCTTCGGCTTCATTATCATTAGCAGCGATAGTAACATTACTTTTAGGAACAAATGGTTCAACTTTAACATTTTGCAACACTTTTTCATAGTACTCACGATCATGTTTGGTTTGTTTCAAACCATAGACGGAAGCCAACAAGTTAGCACCAGCAACAATGAAATCATAGTGGTTTTTGTTATTAATGTCAAAGATCAATGCATCTGGGGCTCTTTTTGGTCCTGACCAGAAGTTTCCTCCATTAGAAGTCTTAGCATCCTTAGGGAAGTTGTATAACAATTGTTGAATTTCATGATTGAATTTGAACTCAAATTGATCTCTAGCCCACTGGACGCAATCTTCGAAAGTGTAAGGTCTCTTGTTAAGGTAGTTAGAAATATTCTCCAAGGTACCCTTGATATCGGGGTTTTGTTTCAAAGTTTGTTCAACATAGTTTGGTTGACTCAAATATAAATTGACACTATCTGGGCTTTCAGCAAAGTAACCTTGGAATAATGATTTCGCCCAAGCAATTGTGTGATCAATTTTATTAGGGAAAGATCTCAAAGTACACAAAGGAATCGATTTTTCTGGAGGATCTTGAGAAGATGAGTAAGATTCAGTCAAGTTTGGAATAACTACTTGCGTATTACCTTTGGTACCTAAAGTACCGGATTCCAATAATGGCTTTTTGTAAAAAACACAACGACGGTCAATGTAAGTTCTGGCTTCAACATTATCCAAGGCATTAGTAACCAAGTCCAAGTCATTCCAGAATTTGTCATCAAAAATGTCTTCAGTATCTGGTCCAACCTTATCTAAGAGGGCTTCAATTTTACCAGTCAAATCACTATTCATAGCTTCAACTGCAGACTTTGCTGCTTCTGACTTGTTCTTACCGACGTCCTTAGGTCTGAATAAGAATTGACGGTTTAAGTTTGACTTTTCAATAGTGTCATTATCAGTGATGACAATTTTACCTTTTGGACCAGAACCTAAACCTAACATTGCCCAATTTTTGATCATTTCACAACCAATAGCACCAGAACCAACCAAAAATACTTTTAAGTTTTGCACGGTCTCAACAAAGTCCTTACCAAATAAGGCAATCTGACTATCATATCTAGTGCCCAAGGGCTTTGTAGATTCTTCAGTTCTAGGAAATTGCTTTTCATCTGGCAAACTCTCCAAAGAGTCAAAGTAAAACCACTGTTTGACAGGACCAAATTTGGAGGAGACAGACTTCAAAACCTCTTGAGCAACGAGACCACCGAAGAAGGCATTGGTACCTGGAGAATCGCCTGTAGCTTGATAAGACAAATGTTCAATCAACTTTTCATCAAGATCAGATTCATCAATCGGAGAGGAAGATTTTACTTGCTTAGCAAACTCCAATACTTCTAAAGCTTCGTCTTTCTTATATGGTTTTGGAAGCTTTCCGTGTTTAAGGTGGTAGAGTGCTAAAGCTTGAAAGCCGTAATGATAACTACTTAACCTATCAAACTTCGCAAAATCACTGACCAAGAATTCTGGGGCTTTCAACTGCTTTTCCAAAGACTCGAATTTTAATTTCTTTGGCATTTTAACTTGTTGATAAAGACCACCCTTTACATAAGTACCATAAGATTCATCAATGTCTATCTTGAAAGCATAAGGACCCAAAACTTCGACTTTGAAAGGCTTTTCGCTTTCATTTAATTTATCCATACCTTCAACTTCCTTGAATTTAACGTAATCACCATCTTGTAATCCATGTCTGTTATCATCAAGCATAGTGACAGTACCATCTTTTTCGATATCTGAAACTATACCGTTCAATGGTTCTTCTCCATCTTGATCAACCACAGTGAAGTCATCTCCCAAGTCGACAAATAATTGTCCAAATAAACCCTTGATATCAGCTTGGATATATCCAATATTATTCTTGTGAGTGAATTCATTCAATTTGATTTTGTCATCCAAGTTCAATAAGTCAGTGACTACAATACATTTGAATTGGGACAAGTTACTTTGACTCAAGTCAGACAAGATAGAAATGGGGACATATTGATTCAATTCACTTAATTTAGTAGAAGAAACTTCATCAATCTTCTTACCTATATCCTTTTCAGTTAAGAAGAACTGACTAGATAAATGATGGATCTCAACTGGAGTTGGATCATACAAGGATAATGATTTGACACCAGCTAAGGCAATATTCTTAGCAATTTCTATACCTACACCTTTTAAACCAATGATCAATACATTGGCATTCTGCATTTTAAGCATGGCTTCTTTACCTAAGACATATAATTGTCTAGAGTATAACCCTTCATCTATTCCATCGATTGGTGGATTGTCTACTTGCATGTCAGTCATTATCCGTTACTACTTTATTGAGTATTAATAATTGCCACTTTTATTGTATAAAATCGCGGCTTTTCAGGGTCGTGCGAACAACAAAGAATTGTAAAGATTTTCCAATTATATTAGTCTATATATTCATAGCAGATTAGTATCCATATCTGAAATGGATATTCTGTGTATCGGTAAGGTCTTTATACTCAAAGTCTTCACCAAAAGTTTTATCGAATGCTTCAAATTGAGCTTCAGAAAGGTTATCTCTCTTTTCATTCTCTTTCTTGGATATGAAACCAAGTAGTACTACTAAAGGTATAGAAATTGCACTAATAGCTAATAAAGCAATCTTTGCAGGAAGATAACGTGGAGCATCTGTTTTGAATAATTGAGGTCCAATTAGACATCCGACAGCAATACAAATCATCGTACAGCAGTTTCTAATTAATCTCTTGGTGTAACCAGCCGTGTTTCTATTATTCCAGGAATAAATTAAGGTGATAACACAAGTTCCTGCATTTCCAAAGTAAACAGCAAATAAATTGGCAATAGTATTATGGTTGAATATTAAGATGAAATAACCAGCAATTGCAAACAAAAGTAATACAATAAAGGCAACAGTTCTGTAATTTCCTTTCAAATAGTAAAGGGCGTACATAGGACCAAGAATGGCTATTAGTGATGAAATACCAACAGGCATTTGCATTAAAGCCGCTTTCTTTGGGGAGAAATCAAGGGTGGTTATTATAGTGACTGAAAAAGTGTTGATAGCACCTGTTGGTATCATAGAAACTATGGTCAAAAGGTGCAAAATAATTGTGTGCTTATCCAATAAGTAGCTCTTTAGTTGGGACAATTTGAATGTTTTATTCTCGATACCTGTCTGATTTTGCTTCAAGTGATCTAATACTGCCAATTTCTCTCTTTCACTAAGAAACTTACATTTCATAGGATTATCGGGAAGTATTATAAGAACCCAAATACCAAAAAAGATAGTGACAAATCCCATTACTAAAAAGAAAATCTGCCAACTCTCCAATGCAGACTTATTTGGATTAACATGTTGAAATGCAAAAGAAAGAAGTCCTCCAATGATAGTAGCCGTACCAACTTGACTGGTGGCAATAGCAAATCTTGCGAATTGTTGCTTATGGGTGTACCACATTCCATTGCAAATAAGAACACCAGAAACTGCAGTTGCTTCAGCTGCACCAAGGAAAAATCTAATTGCCATCAAGCTTGAATAGTTTAGACAAGCAGCATGAAGTACCACGATAGCACCCCAAGTTACAATAGAAGCCCCAAATAATTTAGCGAATGGTAATTTTTGAAACCCAAATACTACCAATGGTTCAAAAATAATATAACCCGCATAAAGTATGGATCCTAGATCACTGAACTTGGAAGGATCTTTCAAATGAGACTTAATACCCATCACTGCAGCATAGTTAATTAAACTTTTATCGAGGAATTGTAAAAAGTAGACACCAGAAAGAGCAGTCAAAACTCTCAAATCAATTTTGCGATATACTTTAGTCAAATCAACTACTTCTTCTTTATCGTCTATTTCAACCGTATGGATGAAATCATAAGCATCATCGTACTCTCCCATTGTGACAACAAAAGTGTTTAAAGGGGGAAATTACCATAAATTTTTTTTGCGGCCACTTATAGTAAATCAAAATCCTCGTAAACGCATATATTCCTCATACTGTAAAAGGGCTTAAATTTAGTAGATCTACTAATTATAAATCTATAAGATTATCGGCTTTAGCAGATGGTTGCTCCAAAGAAAGTATATCATCTGATATATTTTCACTAGCTGGTGGCTCAGGTTGAGTAGATACATCAATGGATTCAAAAAACTTGGTTTCGTCACAGTATAAGTAGCAAAAGGGACCAGTTCTCATCCCAAGAACATGTTTAACGAACTCAAAATTGACTAATTCTTGCGTATAAGAGAAACCTTCAGCTATATGAACATAAACCCACGAGTTGAATTTCTTGTTGTAGTAAAAATATTCAAGTTTTGTTAACATAACGCATACTAATTTATACGGCGTTAATCCCTCTATATTTTTATGAGCATTTCTTATATTCGATAATCTGGCTTCATGAAGAACACTTTCTAGCTTGTCTCCTAAATCTTTTTTATTATTACTCAACCGTTCCAAATGATCTGTTATTTCCTTCACTGCTGAAGTATCTTCAAGAGAATTTAATGCTTGTGATAAAAAAGGAGCTATTTTCTTCCCTTGGAAAATCAGTGATTTCATAAGTTGATTGGAGATCTGCACTTTCTCTCTTTCAAGAGCTTCAAATTTACGATGTAATTCTTTGAGTTGAGGTAGATACTTTTCACTGTATACCTCGGGATAAAAAGTCTCGGTTAGATTAGTGGAAAGATAACCACTGGAGTATGAATCTTCATCGCTTACCCATAAAGTAAATATAGGGGCAACATATTCAAAGTATATCGACCCAAAATTGTCTAAGTCTTTGTACCAAATCAAATCGTTTAACATGTCATGTAATTTTGAGCATCTCTCATCGGCATCAAGCTCCATTACCAGAACCGGCTGTGATATTCCCTCACCATCAGCAGATACCGCTGTTGATTTGACTAAAGTCTCTACTATGTTGCTATTGTAGGCATTCTTTAGGTGTTCATCAATGGTATCATAAATTTTATTTATGATAACATCCGGAGAGTCACTCTCATCTTCAGGAATAACCAACTCATTGAGGATATAATCATCATTTCCTTCAAGCCCATCGGCCAATGCTGCAAGGGTTGATACAAACTCATCATCAGATTCCTTCTTTAAGAGATTTCTCAATTCATCGATTTGTAACAATACCAAGATCATAGGAGTGGCCATGCATTCATATCCTTTATCACTAGTGCAAATGACCACAACTGGTTGATTTGGATCTCTCTCTTTCTTCTCCGGAATGACTAGCTCTTCGACCGATACTTGTGATGAATAATCACTTTGTGGTTGTTCCTGAAACTCTATTGGTTGGTCTTCAAGGTCACTCATACTACCATTAATGGTTTGTGAGCTACCTGTTAATGATTCGAAGTTAGGTATGTCCTCTTGGTTCTTTATGGGTACCAGATCACCTACAAGGTATTCAATTGCCTTGTTTATGTCATTGTCAGCAGCTTGCAATGCACGGAGTGATTCTTCGGGGCTAAACCCCATAGATGTGAGTTCACTGATGTCAACCATATTTGTGATTTCGTGCGGGATAGGATTATACTAGACCTCTTTACCAATACTACTCCACATTGATAACTATAGCCAAGCGATCTACCTGGGTAGAGAATTATGTCGATGACTTGTGAGAGCTACAACATCAACACCCTCGATAGAGCAACTACTGTAGACACTACTTACTAATCGCTACTTGCTAGGACAATTACTACTTAGTTCCTGAGCTAACCACAGACTTTAGTCGTTTTTCACAGCAAGCTTCAACTAAAGCATGTCAACGGATATCAGAAATTATTAGTCATGTCTCTAATCTCTATCTCATATTTCCCTAATCTCTACCTAATCTCTGCCTCATCTCTGACTCAACCGTCCCCAGGCAGTCTCATCAGAAAAAAAAATTTTTGTGTTAATGAAACATTTGTTGAAGACAGTTAGAAAATTTCATCAAATGTCTGACGTCAAAGTAATTTCACAGCAGCTTAGTAAGCTTGGTCTTGAACCACCTTCGACCATAGAAAATTCCTACCCTGAACACGATGTTTTGGACTTGTTAAGAAACTATATTACCAATGAGTTACATGAATTATCTAGTGTTGATAAGAAGATAATTTTTGAGAGTTTGGATGTTCCAAATTCTTTAGAAAAGGGTGATTTGATCATCCCAGTTCCAAGATTAAGACTTAAAGGTATTAATCCAAAGGATAAAGCTGCGGAATGGGCAGCTGCTTTTAACAAAGGTAAGTATTTGAAAGATATTAAAGCTGAGGGTCCATTTTTGCAATTCTATGCTGATAGCAAGATTTTGTTCAATTTGTCCATTAAAGACACTTTGGAGAGAAAAGCTGAATATGGTTTCTTACCAGTTGGGTTAGGAAAGAAAATTGTTGTTGAATTTTCATCTCCTAATGTTGCTAAACCATTCCATGCTGGTCACTTAAGATCCACCATCATTGGTGGATTCATAGCCAATTTGTATGAAAATTTTGGCTGGGAAGTCTTCAGATACAACTATTTAGGTGACTGGGGAAAACAATTTGGTATTTTGGCCGTAGGTTTCGAAAAGTATGGTTCTGAGGAAGAAATTGAAAAAGATGCCATTAACCATTTGTTCAAAGTTTATGTGCTGATTAACAAAGATATCACCGAAGAAAAGGCTGCATCCAAGCAAAAGCTCATAGACGAAGGATTATCTGAAAAGGAAGCTGAAGATAAAGCTGTTTCCCCTATCGACACTAAGGCTAAGGAATACTTCAGAAAGATGGAAGACGGTGACGAAAAGGCTTTATCATTATGGAAGAGATTCAGAGACTTGTCTATTGAGAAGTATATATTGACTTATGAGCGTCTTAATATCAAGTTTGATGTGTACTCAGGTGAATCTCAAGTTTCCAGTGATATCATAAAAGAAGTCAGTGATATCTTTGAAGAAAGAGGATTATTATACGAGGATAGGGGTGCCAAATTAATTGACTTATCGAAGTATAATAAGAAATTAGGTAAGTGTTTAATCCAGAAATCGGATGGTACATCCATCTATTTGACTCGTGATGTTGGAGAAGCTATTAAGCGTTATAACAAGCATAAGTTTGACAAAATGATCTATGTTATTGCTTGTCAACAAGATTTGCATGTTGCTCAGTTCTTCGAAATTTTGAAACAGATGGGATTCGAATGGGCCAAAGATTTGGTCCATGTTAATTTCGGTATGGTCCAAGGTATGAGTACTAGAAAGGGAACTGTTGTGTTTTTAGATAATATTTTAGAAGAGACCAAAGATAAAATGCATGAAGTCATGAAGAAGAATGAAGCAAAATATGCCCAGATCGAAAACCCCGAAAAGATTGCTGATTTAGTTGGTATTTCATCTGTTATGATTCAAGATTTCCAGAGTAAAAGAATTAATAACTATGAATTCAAGTGGGATAGAATGACTTCTTTTGAAGGTGATACTGGTCCTTACTTACAATATGCTCATTCTAGATTACTGTCAATTCAAAGAAAATCCGATTTTGATGAATCAGAATTGGCAAATGCTAATTTCGATTTATTAACTGAAGATTGTGCTGCTGATTTGATTAGAACCATCGCACAATATCCAGAGTTTTTGAAGAGAGCTCTTAAAAGTCATGAGGCTTCTTACGTAGTGACTTATTTATTCAACTTGACTCATATTGTTTCAAGTTGTTATGATATTTTGTGGGTTGCAGGTCAAGATAAGGAAGTTGCTCTTGCTAGACTGGCTTTATATGCTTCTGCTAGACAAGTTTTACATAATGGAATGGTCTTATTAGGCTTAACTCCAGTAGAAAGAATGTAGTAAATTAATATATCGCGCTTAATTTTTTTCTTTACACAGAAGACAGACTCATCTTTGAAAAGAGTAAAAGCTAATAGTCGTTCATGAATGGTTCATTCTCCGACACAGATCTTCATGGTCTTATAAGATCTATTAAGCTGTTTAGAGTTAGTGAACTTAAAGAGCTTTCAAGATCCCTCCTTCTTAATCAATCATCAAGAAAGAAAGAACTCCAAGATTCCATTATAAACCGTATTAATGAGTTCCATAACTCCGGGTCTTTTGTGCATCTTATGGCCATTCAGATCCTTGTATCTTCACTTCATGTACGACCTGATATACCGACATTTCAAACTGTCCTTCAAGGCCTTATGGAAGGCCGAATAAACTATTCTCAGGAATTAGCTCAATTAAGTGGTCGAACAAATCATAGAGTTACTGGTGGCACACATAACCGAACAAATCAAATACAACACCTGGGAAATGACCAACTTTATGTACCAGTTGTCAATTTTAAGCCGTCCATCTTTTATAAGGTTATTCATTTTTTAAAATTACCACAACAAATATGCCGTGGGTTAGGTCTGACAATATTGTCAAAGCATACATTCACATTCATGATAACTCCTGCAGAAACTAAACTTCTACAAAAAGATCCAGCTAATAGATTATATGTTTTAAGTGGGAAAATGAATGAAGACGAAGCCTCAAAAGAGGGTATCGAAGTTGGTTATTCTGCAGAAGGGGGCATGTATATTAACACTAAGAAGTTAAATATGCAATCAGTGAAAGGATTAAAAGATGTACCTGGGTCTTCTCGACCTATGGATATCACTGGTTACGCTCGCCATGGAGGACTGAATAAGTTCGAATGGTTTATCAAGGATGATTACTCATATATACTTGCTATTTGCATAGCTAAGAAATTCGACCCTGAATACATCTATAAAGCTAAAAAGTTCCAGCTGATATCCAAGGAAGATGAGCTCAAACATATAAAATTACTATTTGATCAAGAAAATGATGATGATATCGCAATAGATAGTATTCAAGTCTCCCTTCGATGTCCTTTTACTTATGTGAGACTCAAAGAACCAGCAAGAGGAAAGAGCTGTAAACATTTAGAATGTTTTGATCTCTTTTCTTATATTGCGATTCAAGATCAAATGCCTACCTGGAAATGTCCAATATGCCATACTAGAATTCCGTTTGATAGCTTGGTAACATCTGCCTATATGTCCGAAGCTCTGCTGAAGTCTGCTCCTGATGTTGAGGCCATAATGGTCCGTGAAGATGGTAGTTGGAGTGAGGTACAAGAAGGTACACCTTCAAAGACTTCAGAACCTAAACCGTCGATTGTAGCAGCTGCTCCAAAGAGATTTGAGCCTCCAATGAATACCATTGTCATAGATCTTGATAGTGAATCGGAAGATGAAGCACCACCACCTGCTGCAGTAGCTACTGCTGCTGATACAGAGCTGGAACCTGAACATCATGCTGAACGAACGTCATCGCCTCCAGAGCAGTCGTTTCAACTGCCGTCCCAGCCCACAACGGCACCGAATCATCTACCTCCACTTCCACCACCACCTTTATCTCCGCCGTCAGAGCCATCAAACAATGACAGGGCTCTGATGCCAAATATATTTGAGAATAGCCCTGATCCAGAACCATCACCAATGAGTGAAGATGAATTTCCTGTTATCATATCTGCGGTCAATGAAACCGAAACATCTATTGACGATCGTGATGTAGATATGAGAGACATAGAAGTTTCAGTACAGGAGACTAGTGATCCTATGGCTGCACCTCCAATTCCTGAAGATGCCGATGAAAATGGCTCATCTGAGGCTGTGAATAACCCTGAGTCTGTAAGTAGCACGATGATTACAGGTGTTGCCGAACTGAATGATAATGCTGACGCCATCAATGCGAGTACAGCTACTGATGTTGCTAGTACAAACGACATTGCCAACCGAGGGCGGGAAAGATCTGATACCAACGACATACAATCTGGTAAGAATCTGCGTACCGCTCTACCACCCTTACCACCTCCATCATTTCCACCTCCTCCTACACCACCTCCCCCTAGGTTTCCTGTACAACAACAAACTACAGAGAGCAGCGTAGGTGTAGATGCATCTCAAGTTCATTCTTCATCAGACTCCCCAGATTCAACGGTTAATTCAGTGGATCAACCAGAAATTTCTTTGAGACCTTTGAACTCTGGTTCACCTATGCGTGATAGACCTGCTCACCGTGCTACTCAATCTAGCGTTAACGCCACCTACCCACATCTTGTGCATTCAACATTGTCGCGACGCCAACTGGCTGTTCTTCCTCAACAAACTACACCACCTGCGCTACCTATTCCACGAATGACTTTGGAACCTGCCAATGGAGATGTCACCATTACTGGACAGCGATTAATGTCATACCCAAGTAACAACTCTGCGGTGGAATTTCATGGTGGACAAGACTCGCTTCCACCAATTCATCGTGCAACTCCAACAAATCCAATCCATAGATACAACCTGCCTCCTGTTACTTTTGAGGAACTTGCTGAAGCGCATAGACAAAACCTTGGACGCCAGTTAAGTAACAACGCTACACAACCGCCAAGGCATCTTGTACAACCAGGGACATTTCAATCATTTCATCCAGCACATTCGCAACCAATGCATACAGATTATATAAGAGTATTACAGGATCCACAGTTGAATGATAGATTCTCAGACCGTGTACAGGATGTATACCAAAAAAGCCAATCAGGCACCCCACGTTACCAAATGACAAACCAAAATTATGGCACGCGGTTAATGCAAGTAGCTAGACCTGTGTCATACCATATCCCAACTTTGTTTGCATCTCAAAACCAACAGCGCTTTACTTTTGGCCCTATTTCTAATATCCTGGGAAATCTTAATAATGTGGTTTCAAATAGCCAATCGATTCCATCACCGCAATCTCGTACAATGCAGCGTACTACTACCCAAAGTGCTTTACCTAATTCTATTCAGGCTGTTCAGGCGTATCATGAGCTGACTGACAGTACCATGAGAAGTTCCGACCGTTCGAAGAAGTCTGTACACTTCCAATTTCCTCCACATTTGCACACCCAGGTACAGACGCAACTGCTGCAAACATCACCCCCACATACTCTGTCGCAGAGTATTCAATCAGCTTATCTACACACAGAGTCGGCTTCCCAGTTGAGACCATCTCTGGCGCCCCTTGCTAATACTGATTTTCTGCCATCTTCAAGGATACAAGAAACGCAGCCAGTGTCAAAAGCAAGTATCACCCAAGCTGGCAGCCCTACGTTACCTTCTTCAGCAGACCTGGATGCACCTTTAGCTTCGTATTCCGACCATGTTCGGATTGAAAGTCTTGAATTTGCCAGCAGTTTAGTTGCAGGTAACCCCCAAAGTAACACCAACGGCGTAATGAAAGCCCACAATAAAAATCGGACCAAGAATCCTAAAATTTTTCCAGTTGATGCTTCTCCCAATAACGAGAGTTCAGTCGTTGATGTGCGAGATGCTGTGATACTGACGGCTACAACCACTGCTTCTGAAAAAGAACCGGATAATTCCAACGCGATGGAGCTAGATGCACCACAACAAGTTTCGAGCACCACTCGGAGTAGTTCTAATGATCACCATGGTTACCCGCATCCCGAACAATCCCTGAGACTCTCTCATGGCGGCATAAAGAGTGTTGGACTGCCCGAAGTCACTCTGGTTAATAATAAACCTACTGAACAGGGTACCAAAATATCACCTGACAAGATACAGAAAAGCGTCGAAAATGGAACCATGCGTGGTGGTGCTCTTGTCAAGAGCTCAAGATCGTTCAATTTGAACTTAAATTTAGCTGATCTTGATGATAATGAGTTCTCTTTTGGAAGACCTGTGGACCTTTTAAAGAGAACTTATGACTCTGATGAAGGTGATGTTCTGGATGATGACAGCATTGAGGATGACGAAACGCAAAACATGACAACCAAGCGTGCTCCCTATGCCTACCATGTTCAAAGGTTGAGTGATCAAATCAAATCATATACTGGCCGTAACAAGACAGTGCTTCGTAAGCCAGATATACAGCGCTACCAATTAGACTCCGAACTTCATTTGGCAGACAGTCCTGTGAATAACTCCATTGTACAAGATTCAAATGTTCCAAGTTCGTCACAAGATGACTCCATTACTCAGTCGACACCAACTGAGATTGGTCGAGGGCAAAGGCACAATTTAGAGGAAGAGCCCGAGGATACGCCTAGCAGAAAAAAGCATAAAGTAAAAGGGTTGCTAGGAATAGAGCTTGCCAGTAGTAATGATTTTGACTTCTGATATTAGAGCTGTTAAGTTCATATCCAAAGCACTCGCAGACTTTATGATAATGAAAATTTTATTTTAATAATGTATACAACTATATATTACATTGGACTAGGACCCAAATAGTCTTCTTTTATACTTCCGATGGCGTAAATCTCATTAACGTCTGTCCTTGTACCCACTATTTTTAATCTTACCTTGGAGCCTTTTGCGATATTTTCGTCTTGGCTGACGTATGCTGGTGGGTTAGCAGAAGGGTTAAACTGCATATCTGAAGGGATCAAATGTGTACTAACAAATACAGACAAAGGTCCCACGTCTGCAAAGAATCCCATCTTATTTACAGTGGTCACTACACCATCAACAACTTCACCTTTGAATGGTTTCCATACCACAGCTCTATATTTGACCTCAAATTCGGCCATACCTGACCCTGGAACTACTCTACCTTTACCCACATCTATATTCATACAATCCAACACACATACAATGTACCCAAACTGACCTGTACATGTACCTTCAACGTCTCTCAATAGCTTGTCTCTCAAGTACAGATCCATCAGAGACCCAAAGTAACTCGGATGTAACGTCAAGTTTAACGACAAATCTTTCAAGAAAAACATTCTCTTATTATTGATCTATTGTTAGTTCTACTCCGCAATCCACCTGTGTTTTGCCAAGTTACCGTTAGAGACTATAGCTAGTTCTTAAAGATATCTTCGAGTTTTTGTATGCACCCACAACTTTTCAAGCTCGCGAAACCACGGCGGCACACGACCGGGTCAATATTTTCACTGCGAATTTTTTTCTGTGAAAAATTTGACTATAAGCAGACATGTCACAGAGAATAGGGAACTCTGCGGTAGCATTAACTAGGGTATGGCATCATGTTGATGTTGCTGGTGATCATAGAACATTGGGTCGTTTGGCTTCAAGTATAGCTATTGCTTTACAGGGTAAACATAAGCCTACATTCTCACCAAATAGAGATCATGGAGACTATGTAGTTGTTACTAACTGCTCTCATTTGAAGATTACTGGTAATAAACTTCAAGATAAGACATACTGGTCGCATACCACCCGTCCTGGCTCGTTGAATTTAATTCCAATGCAAAGAATGATTGATAATAAAGGATATGGTGAGGTTCTAAGACGTGCAGTTAAGGGAATGATACCCAAAAATAAATTAAGACTTGCGAGAATGGATAGATTAAAAGTATATGATGGTGATGAACATCCATATAAGCAAAATTTGATTGCATTTGCCGATGAAGCCCCTGAAGTGAGAGAGAAGTTGGCCACCTTGGAGAAAAATGAGAAGGAACGAGAAGAAATCCGTAAACAATTCTTGAACTAACCCACTGTACATAGCTTAAAATAAATACGACCATTATCTTCACCTCTTAATTTCCGCTGACTCATTTTATACAAACTATACATTATTTTTATACACGGACCGATACACCAGACCTTTCAGTATACATTCTTGGAGAAATGTTCATGGCCATCAACTCTTGGAATAAAAGCTTGGCGGCATATGGAATATGGATTTGGTAAATGTTGGTCTTATTTTTACAGGAACGACACTCAAACTGGTTCTTTTTAAGGTTGGCAATAACCGACATCAACCCACAAACTCCACAAACATGGACTCTGAATGCATCTGATGCCTCCATCAATCTTTCCTTTAAGAACCCAGCAGCACCGTGGGCAATCATACAATCTCTTTCCATTTCACCGAAACGTAAACCACCGTCTCTAGATCTACCTTCTACAGGTTGTCTAGTCAAAACTTGAACTGGACCTCTGGCTCTAGCATGAATCTTATCATCAACCATATGTCTCAATCTCTGGTAGTATGTTGGACCAAAGAATACCTGAGCCATCAATTTCTTACCAGTATGACCATTGTACATAACTTCAAAACCTCTAGATTGATAACCGTGTTCTCTTAATAACTTGGAAATTTCTTCGGCAGTGACATCCGTAAATGGAGAAGCATCACCTTCCAAACCAGATAAGGAAGAGACTTTGGATAACAAACACTCGATTAAATGCGCAACCGTCATACGAGATGGAATAGCATGAGGATTGATGATAAGATCTGGAACGATACCTTGTGAGGTGAAAGGCATGTCTTCGTGTCTGTAAGTGACACCGATAGTACCTTTTTGACCATGTCTAGAAGCAAATTTATCACCAATTTGGGGAACTTTAGTAGTTCTCATTCTGACCTTAACAAATTTGGCACCATCACCATTAGTGGTGAGTAAGACCTGATCCACAATACCAGATTCTGTACTTCTTAATGGAGTGGATGCATCTCTCTTAGTATGATATTGAGTCCTTTGACCCAATTCCTCAGCATCAGGAGGAATTGGTGTGGTTTTACCGATGATAATATCTTCTCCACTGACTCTAACACCAGGGGTTATCAATCCATCATCATCCAACTTCTCGTATGTGCCATGCTTTAATCTGAGGGTGTCAGATCTGGATGGCTTCTCAAAGGTTTCCAATGCTTTCATACCTTGTCTCTTCTCTAAGTCCATGTAAGACCTGAAGAATAATGATCTAAACAAACCTCTATCAATAGAGGATTGATTCATAATCATCGAATCTTCTTGGTTATAACCAGAATAACAAGCAATGGCAACAATGGCATTCTGGCCAGCAGGTAATTCACGGAATTTAAGGTACTCCATGGATCTGGTGGTAGCCAAAGGCTTTTGAGGATAGTACAAAATATTGGCCATGGTATCCATTCTGACTGAATAGTTAGTCAAGAAAACACCCATAGCTTGCTTACCCATAGCAGATTGATAAGTATTACGAGGAGATTGATTATGGTCAGGGAAAGGAATGATGGATGCAGCAACACCTAATATCATAGACGGGTGGATTTCACAATGAGTAAATGTATGTAAGTTTCCAGAGTATGTAGGTTTGATTCTCTTTGCAGGATCTCTCTCTTGTTCTTCCATTTGAATGGTTTTCTGCTGCGTTTCACTCAAGGAACTCTTCGAGGCCTCCAAATCTTCAGGAGTCATTGCAATCATGATAGTTTCTTCTTCTTCAGCATCAACGTATTCTATTATACCATCCCTAACCAAAGATGACCATCCGTAGGTTTCTTGTTCATCATCATAATTATAATCGTCATATTCGGAGTCCATCAATTTCTTGATGTGGGTTTTGTTTAGTAATAATTCTCCCTTAGTCTCACTGGATGGATTGTCATCAACAATGAATAAAGGACGGTAAACACGACCTGCGTCAGTAAAGATCTTGAATTCCTTTTCTCTGATATCCCTAATGATGGAGACTTCTGGGGAGATATCACCTTTTCTTCTTAAACTACGGATAGTATCAACCAATGAAGCTGGGTCTCTATGAGTACCAACCCAGACACCATTTACAAACACTCTAGTAGTATCTGGTGAAGTAGCTGGTGAATAATCTTCTAATGGTTCTAAACCCCATTCTTCCAAGAACACCAAGATAGGTTCGGAAGATGAACCAACGGAAATACATGACATTAAAGAAAGATTCTTCACCAAACCACATGCCTGACCTTCTGGAGTTTCTGCTGGACACACGAGACCCCAATGAGTATTGTGTAATTGTCTTGGCTTGGCTAACTTACCATCACGACCAATAGGAGTGTTGGTTCTTCTTAAATGAGACAAAGTTGAAGAATAAGTATATCTGTTCAACACCTGAGACACACCAGCTCTAGAACTCATTGCCTTCTTCTGCTCACCCCAATTTCCAGTAGCTAAAGAATAACGTAAACCATCAGTAATGGTTTGTGATTTAACAGCCAAAGTTAAGTTAAATACTTTGTCATTCTCAACACATCTCTGCATGTAATTATAAATATCTCTAGTTAATTTTCTGAACAAGATACGGAATAAGTTGGCCAATAATGGACCTGCCAAATCCAATCTTTTTTTACCAAAATGATCTCTATCATCTGGTTCTTTTCTTTCTAAGGCACACAATAACAATCTGTTAACCATGTAACCTAAGAAAAATGCTTTTCTAGTGGCAAACCCTTCTTCTTGGGTAATATTAGGTAATAATTCTTTTTGTAAAATGTCTTTGGCGTATTGGATACGCTTTTCTCTTCTGATACCTAAAACACCTCTTCTACCTATGAAGTCAAGAGCTACTTCTTGTTCCTGGATGACGAAACCTTCTTCAACACAAGGTTTCAACATTTCCAACATTTGCCAATCATTGGCATCATAACAAATATGCTCTAAAATATCACCATCTGGGACTATACCTAAAGCTCTAAATACAATAACGATAGGAACGTCTTCCTTAATATATGGTAGGGTGGCCTTGATAGTTCTACCGGTGGAGCCTTTGTCATCTCTACCGTATAACTTGATTTGTAAAGACGAAATCAATCTTGAACCCTTTTCTAAAGCGGATCTTATTTCGGCAACATGGGAGATTGGAGAAGGAGCAGCTTTTTTGAACACTTGGACAATGTTGGCAGCACTTCTTTCTTGGGCGATCAAGACTTTTTCAGAACCATTTATCACAAAATAACCACCCATATCATAAGGACATTCCTTTAATTCGTAAAATTCATGCTCAGCCAAATCACGTAACATACAAAATTTGGATCTCAACATGATAGGAACCTTACCCAAGTAAACTTTAGTATCAGGGGTTTCACCTTCCACCATTTCCTCGATCCATTCCAATTCATTATCTTTACGGTCATTATCATCAGATTTAAATACACGCTTAGTCATATCAACATATAAAGGAGATGAATAAGTCAAGTTACGTAATCTTGCTTCCTGAGGAAACATTGGATGAGTAGTACCATCACCTTCAGTTTGAGTAGGTTTGGAAATATAGATTTTTCCAAACGAGATTTCATAACGCTTATTTTCATGGTCATCCTCCGACATATGTTGAGCCGGTTGATCTAAAATCAAATGGGAATCTTCCCAAACCAACTCCTGGATAGTTGTTTCGATAAATTCATCAAACGAATCTAATTGTTGAGATACCAATCCTTTTTCTTGAAAAAATGAAGATATTACCAACCAACAATCTTCTGGAGTGATGCTTTGATCATCTTCATTATAACCATACTGATCATCCTCAACCTGACCTTGTGACATATTGGCAGTCTATTCTCTTACTTACTTCAAAGACTAAACTGTAATATATCCAAGTATTGATATATTTACTTAGTAATGATTTTTTTTGGAAAATTATTCAACGACCGAGCACTCATTTCCGGGTTTGGCCACGACCACCATTTAATAAAATTTTTTTGAACGAGCAAAAATTTTCAGACTTCATCAGACTATGATAAATAATGTATGGAAACATATACAAGGATTAAGAGGCATTCGTCATAAGGCCAATCCTAAGAATTATCCACAAATCAATATAGAAGAAGTAGTTCTTGATAAACCAAGATTTGGGTTTAGAAAGATAAGACCACCATTATTATCTCAATCAATTAAAGATAGTATATTTCCTAGTGAAGACATTAAAAAATTGTATATACAACAAGGTAAACCCGTTCCCATTAAGCATAGATCACATAGTGATGAAATCTCAAGAAGAAATTATGAAAGATACGCTGATGAAATTGCTAATGGTAAACCTCATTTCAGAGTTGGTGATAAACAGATATATTTACCCAAAGCAACAATTTGTTTATTAAGACCTAATGCAAAACATACTCCATATCAAGCTAAGTTCTTGGTCCCTAGAAATTTCAACAAGATGGATTTACGTGATTATTTATGGCATATTTATGGATTAAGAGCTTTAAATATAACCGTACAATTATTACATGCGAAATTTGAAAGAGGTATGAATGATTTAGGTAGATATAGAGGTACTCAATTCAAGAAAATGACGGTTGATATGGAGGAACCTTTTATTTGGCCTCAATTGGCACCTGAAGCAAAAACTTACAAGCACAATATCAGAAATCAAACCGAAGTGGTTGAGAGTAGAAATGGTGTTGGTTCAGATAAAGATAAACCAAGTAATGCGTTTAATGGGTTATATAATAAGCCCATCTTACCAAATAAATTTGTCACTAAGGAGTTCAAAAAACAAGCTACTGCCAAATTGGACCTTTATAACAAAAGAGTGCAACGTAAAACCCAAGTGGATTTGGTTAACAAATATGCTAGCCAACTATAATTTCCTGTATATATAATAGACATAACGAACATATAAACTCCATGTAACATAACCATCCTGTTTCCAATTACCATAACCATCCTCTCTTCCTTGTGGTACTTGCGGTACTTGCGGTACTACTTTCTGTAGATGTAGACTTAACGTCTGTAGACACCACAGGGTTGTCGACCATATCATATTCTTCTTCTACTTTAGCATCTTCAGTTGACGATTTGAGATATTCCAGTAATTTAGAGCTACCAAAATTCTTCAAAGAGTCTAAGTAGGTACCATAAGCCCCATAAGCCCCATTATTTCCTTGTGTTGACTCTCCAGAGGATGTTTTATTGGTAGCTTGATTGATAATGAAAGCTAAAGGAGTACCTTGGGTATACTTAAGCAAAAGATTTATCAATTGGTCAACGATTTGCTTGAATTTATTATCTAATTCTGTACTTTCAGTAGTTACAGAATCTTGAGTTAACATAGGTTTCAAGAAATAGCTAAAACAGTACCCACATCCAGAATTAAAGAATTGATCAAAATCACGTTTTGCATCATAATTACTCGGTCCACTTCCTTGTAATAATGGCAAAATCAACCAAATTGATACCCCAAATTTGATGAAGGAATAAAAGGGTACAATATACTTGAAAAGTAAGAACCCAGTGGCAAGGTCAAAACTAGTATTAACAATCCAATAAATCAACCATTTTTGTAATTTATTTGAATGGTACATTAAAACCATAGCTTCATCAGGAAGTTTCTCATCATGCTCACCAGTAGCTCTCTTGAGAAGACTATTGATTGGAACATTGAATCCAGCAATGTTAATATTAGAACCATTGAACTTACGTTCGGTTGCAATATAACTTTCATAAGCCTTGTAGGAAGCAAGCAAAGGATAAACCTTTGAAATAAAAACTCTATATGGTTAGTATATTTTCCATATGATACACTGACTCTACATACGTTAATATACCAAATAAGTTCCACATATGATCTTCTAGTTTGTGTTCAAATGGTACAAAATGTCCCTTAAATGACACCTCCGATAAGATATTGCGTGTGGACGTGCGTGAACCATGAATGTAACTAATTAGACATATATTTAAAGGGAGTACAAAGTATAGAAGACACAGGGCATAGTGAGTGTGAGGACATAAACAAGGCATCTGGTCGAGAAATATGGATGATACAACATCAACAGAGATCATCCCTTCTGTCGTGCTGAGGAAGAATTGCATGAAGCTATAAACCAGAGAATTCGTAACCTCTCTTTTTCAATTCCAGGATAACCCATTCCCAAGTCTCTTGGGACTTCTTTGGATCTCTAGCAATGGCACTTGCAGAGGAAGGAATACCTCCAGTAGTTAAGAATTGCCCTGATTTAACTGAGGGGTCTAATGCAGCTCTAAGTGAAGCTAAAGCTCCATTTTCAGCATTGACTCCTGCAAATGTTCCTGCTGCTTGGAACAATTTTTTAGCAACAGGACCAAAGATCGAGAACGAATCATATACGTGGCTATATAAGTCAGTAACAATAATTCCAGGATGAACTGAGACAAAAGTAATTGAAGGTTTCTTTTCAGCAAGAATGTTAGTAACTTGGATTAAACTTGTTTTAGCGACAGCATATCTTAAGGTATTATAATACGAAGATGGGAATCCTTTCAAATTTTGAGTATTGGAATGATAACTTCTAGCTATATTATGGCCCAAAGAACTAACTAGAACAACCCTAGCAGAAGGACTAGCTTCCAATAAAGGTAATAATTCTAAAGTCAAAAGTAGGTGACTCACTAAATTAATTTGATATTGAACTTCAATACCATCTTTAGTAACTTCATAAGGACAAGCCATAAGTCCAGCATTATTAATTAAAAGATCAATATGTGATTCCTTCTCCTTAAATTCCTTTGCTGCGTTAGCAACTAACTTGAGTTCTGATAAATCTGTTTGAATATGATGTAACTGTCCAAAATATCTTTCCTTCTTCTCTTGTTCAGAGTACTGCTCTGCTCTTTTCTTGGCTTCCACTTCAATTTCCTTAATGGCTTTACCAACCTTCTCAGCGTTCCTAGCAAATAAATAGACACTATATCCATGAAGATATAAATGTAATACCGTGTACCATCCAATACCGGAATTACCAGCAGTTATAACTGCTACCTTTTTGTCAGTAACAGGATTATAGTATGTAGCTGTTTCTGTTTTATAAAAGTTCTTATTCTTCTTGATTGGCATTAAAGTAATTTAGCTTTCCAAGGTTTGAAGTGGGGCTTTATATAATATTCTGATCGTATATCACAAGATGAGACAATTGATTAAGTAAGCTCAGGCAGCAAAATTCCATCTAATATTCACCTGCATATAAATATGATGCAACGGATTGGTCCCGAAATATGGTAGAATACGACGGTTAGTGCCGACTTTCATTCGCTGCTATATAAATCCAGGAAGACCGCCCATCAGTAGTTATGTCAAGGGATCTCAATCCAGCAGTTTATCCAACAAGCTTCCCTGAACCACCACAATTAGTTCCTGTCTTTGTCATCAATGTTAAAATTGGTACTTCTCGACTGGGTGCTGGCGATGGTGTAAAGGAAGTTTCTTATTCAACAGTTCCTATAGGTGAAATCAAGACAATAGACAACAGATTCGGGTATAAATTTGAAGTCAAAAACCTCCTCGGTGGAGATAGAATAACTAGGAATGTAAAGGCCAATGTTGCAAGCATGAATTGTGACTTATTGGGAGAAACTCCAAATGGTTCTAAAGTTAATGTTCATTATGGAGGCAAACTTATTCCCAATGCAAAATTCAAGGACTTTAAACAAGGGAGAACTTCCCTTATTGACTTTGAAGATATTTACTTCTATAGTCAGCCCACTTTCGAGCTTTCAGCCGATGCTGAGGAAGAATTCCAATGGGTAACAAAAAATACTTTCATTGGTAACGGAAGACGTATCGCTGACAGTGACGGAGACAATTATGTCCAATATGTTGTGTCCGTTGTAGTATGATTCGAAATAAAATAATACATATCGTATGAATGCATTTGATTATGTAAGAGCATAGATTATAATTGCTGCAAAATTTATCTAGAGCAAATACAATTTACATTAAAACATAATTAAAGAGAACTTTCACGAGCGACTGGGACAATCTTGTAACATTTTTCTTGGTGATTCCATCCACCAACATGGGAACGGTTAGAAATAGCAGTACTAACGACCTCAGACTTGGTAATATAATACATGTTATCAGAGCCAATGTTTACTATAGTATTATGCCAAGGTGTGGGAATATGTAAAAGATCATCATAATCCGGAGAATCACATTCATCTAAAGACTTGACAACCCTACAATACTCACTACTCAATAATCTAATACCGAACTTAGGACCAACATTAGTGTGGGCATGAATCGAAAATCTCAAGTGCATTGGAAACATCAATTCAACTAAATTCGAGTAGGCATCATTTCTCTTGATCATTTCAAATGCTACCTTTGAAATGATTTTCTTCTGTTTTTTTCTAGAAAGAGAAACAAGACTTGGGTGCTGCTCTAAATCTTCCTCCATGAACTTAGAAAATCCTCTGAAAAGAGATAATCTGGGGTGACCAGGAGTATTAATGTCTTTCTTTAGCTGACCACAGTCTGTATCGCAACTTCTCAATAAGATCTTTCTACATCTTTCAGAGATGTCCTCAATTTTCGTTTCTACGTGATGTTCAATATTGACTTCTTTCAAAAGTTCTTCGTCAAGAGGGAACTTCTTCAAGTCAAAAATGTCTAATAATGAACAAAACTTGATGATGTCATCTGCTGAGTTATTAAGAAACTCATATAACTTCTTTAATTCCTCTCCGTAAGAATTGACGACATCATCATCTACTCCAATACAGTCACTGAAGACATGTCCATCACTGACAATCCAGATCAAGATGCCTGGGGGGTAGATTGCTTTAACTGCCTTTGCAAACTGACATAATGTATTCAATGCTAAAATTTCACCTCTATCTGGCTTCCAACCAGAAACTTTGTTTGTATTAGACGACTTACAAGGAAAAGCAGGCAACACTGCTTCAATTTTCAATCCACGAGAAGTATAGAAATCTACTCTTTCTTCAAAATAGTCCTTCCCGCCAAAGTGCCACTTGTCGTTTGCAGTAGAGTTTTTCAAACTCTTGACAAACTCATCAACAATCAATTTCGTATACACCTTGTAGTTGTCGTAAGGCTTGAGTTGTGGATACGTAATGCTAGATGAGTTTAATAATAAGTTAATCATCCACTCGTTGAACTTGTCAAATGTGAAGACTTTGGTAGTAACTCCAACAGCGTAATTAGCAGTCTTTAACTCCCAAACGAAAATGGGAAAATCAGAAATAATCTTATTATTCAAATACCTATAAGTGCTATCTGATGGTGACAAGGTACTTAACACTGCTAAAAGTTTCTCCGAATTGATACTGTCTCTATATATGTTCTTGTTGATATACTCATAAGAAAACGTACGACAATATATCATAAGAACACTTTCAAAGAATGTATTTTTGGAATTAGCTTTATTCAAGTTGGAGAGGCTTAGACTGCTTGTAGAGCTCTCTAAGACCGGTAATGTCATGGTATGATAAGAGAATTACTGCCGACTTGAATTATATATAGTTTTTTTTCTACATACTTGTACCTTCCTTTGGATAATAATATCAGCCGACAAGAGAACTTGCTCCGGTTCCCATAAAACGGTTTCTGTGTGTAATTCTTGTCTTATTCTGAAATTTTTCCGGGTAGAGTACTGTGTATAATCCATAATAAGAAACCTGAAGTAAATAATATATATCACCAAATTGGACTTTCCTCAAGCTGAAGAAAAAATTGCAGCCAAACTAGGCCAGGTTATGAAGCCTTTGCCAACGTTTTTGGCATACAAATATATTTTGATCCTCCCATTAATCTATCATGAAAGACTTCTATTCTTCGTTTTCTCTTCTTCCATCCTACAATAACATGTTATTCAACTCGATACTAATTTGTGTGATTTTCACAATACTTGCATTAGTGAATAAGATAAGAAATGTCGTCTTGCCACCATTCAACTTCCCAAGGAATATACCTACTATTCCATTCTATGTATCATTCTTGGGTTTGATTACCAATTATGATCAGGAGCAAATCTTCAACATATACTTGAGAGAGAAGTTGGAGAAGTATGGCGCTGTCAAAATATATTTTGCTTCCAGATGGAATATCTTAGTAACGAGACCAAGTTACCTCAAACAGGTTCTCAGTAACGAGGATGTCTTTGCAAAATCAGGCAATCATAAAAAGATATCTTACTCAGTACTTGCCCAGTATACTGGTGATAATATTATCAGTGCAACTGGTGAAACCTGGCTTTTGTATAGATCGATATTGACTTCGGCTCTTCAGTTTCCTGACTTGAATCCGATTAAAGAGAACGCAGACGTTATCATTGACTACTTGAATGAACGTATAAAAGAATCAAATATTATCCAAGTAAGTGACTTTGCCCAAAAATATTGTCTACAAAATATTTGTGAATCCATGTTTGGACTCTCGAAAGTTGCAAATTTCCGAAATGAGATGGCCGATATCTGCAGCAGGCTAAATATTGTGAAGTCCCATATTTTCAAACCTATCTTCCTAAACTTTCCAGTACTTGACAAACTACCTCTACCAAGCAGGATGCACGCTAGAAAGATAGTTGCAGAATTTAGAAGTCATTTTTGTAATTTGATTAGAACTTCTGAAGCTCAACTGCTTAGTGATTCAGCAGGTACTGATTTAGTGAAAGCACTAGGCAGTGGTATAATTACCAAAAAGCAGTTTACAGATAATGCAATGATCATAATGATTGCTGGTCATGAAAATCCACAATTACTTTTATCATCAGTTTTATACACTTTGGCAAAACATCCTTCAATTGAAGACAAGCTCAGAAGCGAGCTCTCCAAGTGCTCAACTGAAGACACAGACAACTTGCCTCTTCTAAATGCCGTAATATATGAGACTTTGAGGATGTATCCCCCTCTTGGCCAGATAATTAATAAATGCACCACACAAAAGGTTCTTCTTGGAAATGTCATTGAAATCCCCAAAGGAGCATATGTTGGTTATAACAATTTTGCTACAGGAAGAGATAGGAGCTATTGGGATAACCCCGACAGTTTCAGACCAGAAAGATGGGGAGCCACCATCGAAGAGATAAATAGGAATTACTTGTTGGCCAAAAGCAGACTCACTTTACCTGCATTTCACGGAAGGAAGAGAGCTTGTCTTGGTGAAAAATTCGCCTTATATGAAACGAAGCAGGTTGTACTGAGGCTTGTTAGCACTTACAAAATAAGACTAGACCCAAACTGGGAAGACAAATTAACGCCTGGAGGACCTGTGGCGCCTTTACGTTTGAGATTACAGTTTACTGCCATATAACTCATATCTAAACAAGAAATTTCATGTATTCAAAGTAGAAAGGTGTTCTAGGGTTGGAAATAATTGTTATGTCAGATTAAGAAGTGGCCATGTTCATGCTACTTCTTATGTTGTACTTACTAGTCATTTTTACGCTGTTGAAGGCTTTCTTGTGTTAGTGATGGGAATCGCTGACTACTCTAACTATAGAGTTTTCTTGATTGGTACTAAGATTATTTATGAGGTAATTGCAATACCGCTTGCTGGTATGACAGAAGTGTCACACCCTGTGTTGGCAGGATTCTTTTTTTATATGCCCTTCTAAATTTAGTAGCCTGCATAGACCAAATCTTGGAAGCATTGTACATTCCCTTATTCATCAGAGTAGCTTCTTTGATAGGTCAGCATAGCGAAGAAGTCAGAAAGAAGGTTCTTCTTTGTAGGGGAAGTACAGTGAGTGTTATGGGTTTGGTTTAGTGTAATTGTGGTGGTCTCACTGCTTTGTTAATAGGAATTATTATTTCTTATTCAAGAGGAGGTCCCATAGAGGGTTATCACAATTTCCTTCTTGCTATAACATTAGCAGGATGTGCAACTATACTTCTTGCTATTATAGCTTTCTATGTTATACCAAAGGTAGAAGGAAAACCCAGATCACTTGGAACCTTAGTTTTTCTTGCTGCAAAAAGGACAGTCCTGTCAATGAAAAGTATCAGAAAATACCCACAGGCATTCATTTATTGCATTGCTTGGATTATCTGAAACGTAATCCACTCTAACTTCTTAAGCGTATTTGGTTTGCTATTTAGGTCAACTTTAGGTCTCGGTGCCAGTGACGCTGAGTACACTACATACACATTTATGCCAGTAGTCGGGGCTATCATAGTATCGCTAGCTTGAATGTTTGCATATCCACGTATCAACATTAAGATTAAACACTGGGGGTATGGGTTCTAGTTCTTGCAATTTTGCAGTAACTTTTGGGGCTGTTTAGGTATAAATTCTAACACAAGAGTGGGCTTCAAACATAGATGGGAATTTTGGATGTTTTAGTTATCTTCAATAAGTCAGGATATTCAATCAGAGCATTGGATAGAACCATTTATTCTTTCTTCCAGAGGGAGATGAAGCACAGTACGTTGGTATGGAAGTAATACTTAGAATTGCTACTGATTGGGTTGGTAATCTAGTCAGCGCCGCTATACAAGATAGAACGAGCAATGGTAGGTTTCCCTTCTTGCCAGTTTGATTCTAGCCACCGTAGCTTTAGCGTTGTATGCCTCCTATGACGTAGATAAAGAAGCGAGAGATGTAAATAAACTCATTAGTAATCCAAACTCATCAGGGTACAATTGCACCACAGAGAATCAATAGTAGATTTAGAGTGTATATGAATTTTTGTCTCTGTAATTTTCGTCTCATTTTGCAGCCATGAAGTTACTACTATGGTTAGCTTTGACTTTGGCATCAGATATGTCCAGATATTGTTACAACAAAATACCATTCACAGGTTACAAGTTCCAAGTGGAAATAGGAAGATCTGCTAGCTATAGTTTGATATACTGCAATGAAAACAAACTACTTTTCAAGGCATCCAGGGCATCATTGAATGGGAACTTCACAATTGGAAATGATACTTTCACCATTGTGCGTTCTTCTACTACGATACTACCTAACAAATTGCAGGGTGCCTTATTAGTCAATGGTGAATTTTTGGCTTATATGCTCTCGGATAATATGTTAAAGACATGGTTGGAAATTACCCATGAGTTCAAACGAATTGTCCATATTCCAATACTTACAACCCCACAAATTGATAGCAAATACTATACGATGTAGTTTTGTGCGTGCACATTGTACATATTATTGATATAGTTGTATAGTATGGTCTACATACATAAATGCTATTTACTGAAATCTATAAATGTTGGAAGACTCTGGGGGTACTCTTTTAATAATGGGAGATTGTAGTTTGAATTTTAGTGGTTTGTTGAATGACCCTGGTTTATTAAACGACCTAGGTCTCAGTAAACCCACTGAAGTTGGTTTTGCCCCTATAGGTCTGTTCTTGATACGTGTCATCAGATTGAGTGATTTTAAAGGTATATTAGGGATCGACTTCCGTACCAATTTGGGAGCAGTAGGCTTCTCCTCTTTCGAAAATAGTTGCAGTATGTCCCGTTGGTTCATTCCCGAGTATCCTGTGATCTCTACTAATAATTTACTGATGGTATACTGGTGACCCACTTCAAACTTGACTTTCCTGAAATCAGATCTTACAAGTATACCATCATCATTAGAAATCTCAATTTTGTTGTTGAACTCATAATATTTGAGAGTACCATCAGCCCATTTCTTATCCTTTTGGGTCAATCTATCCGAATATAGTATTGTGTATTCATGAATGGTAGAAATTGACATACGCGTACATGAATTTGATTTACATCGTTTGATAATTTCTGAGATGAGCATTTTATATATCTACACTTAATTATATACAAGTTTAATGGAAAGGTAAGCCTAAGGCAGTCAATAATAATCTAGCTTGATCATCATTTACAGCAGAAGTCTTGAAAGTGATATGGAAACCAAACAAATTAGGATATAACTCTTGGAAATTTTCAATTTCGGGGAAGAATTTAACATCTTCTGGGTTTAACCCAAAAGAAATATTACCATTACCATCACCTGAAGATTTATTTATACCTTTAAAAGTTCTAATTCTTGGTAATACTAATTCAGTTAATGTTGATAAAAATTGATGCATATCTTCACCTTCTAATAATACCTTACAACCACATGGTTTACCTTCTCTACATCTCCATGTTAATACATTTGATTTATTGTAGATTCTTTTTGGTTTAACATTAGTAATTTGTGCAATCTGTAGTCTAGATGATATATTTAACCAAGCCTCATCTAAAGCATTTTTGTTATATAAATTGATATGAATGCCAGTAAGTTGAGGTATACTTTTGGGGAGCACTGGACGAATATCCTTAGTAGCTCTACTTAAACCTTTAGGTTTCTTTAATTTTCTATATAATTTATATGGAGAATCTACTCCCCATGATCTTTGCTTTTCACCGACAACAGTTCTTTCGTTATGAACATACATTTGCAACATCAAATTACTCTTGAGTTGATCTTGATAATAATCTTTAACTCTGTCCTGTCCAATATCAGTAGGTTTATAACCAATAGATCTGATATCATCCTTTGGAGTCAATAATTCCTTTAATCCAGGTTTTAAAGCTGCTTTATTTATAGGAACCAAATGATGTACTGGTTGAACTGTACTATACCCAGTTCTGCTTAATCTAGCAGCACTACTGAAGTATCTAGCTCCGTTCATTCTAGTTGAAAAATTTTGATTGAAAAATTTCGCTCATGTCAATTTTGTGTATCCGCACTAATCAAATCATCCATACTAAATGATACTTGGAATCCCACCAGACTTTGATTCTGAGTATGACACAAATGTGATCACTCCTTCAGTAAACATAGCTAACAGTGATGCTAGAATCATTAGAATGGACACTTTTGAATTTAATCGATTGAATAAGAAGTATACCAAGGATATTGACTTTGTTACAACTCGTATTCAACAAGCATTAAATCTTCAAACCAGGGAGGTCGAAGATATTATAAACAAAGAAAAGGAAAGAATACGACGGGAAGAAGAGATTCGACTCAAACAAGAACAAGAAATCAAAATTAAACAAGAAGAAGAACGTAAACGTAAAGAAGAAGAAGAAGAACGTAAACGTAAAGAAGCAGACGAAAAACAACGTAAAGCAGACGAAGAGAGGCAACGTAAAGAACAACAAGAAAAGCTTCAAAAAGAACAAGAGAATAAGGAAAAGGAAGCAATAGAAAAAAAACGTAAACAAGAAGAAACAGAAGCTAAGAAGAAACAACAAGAAGAAGCTAATACTGCACTTAAGACAGAGAAACAGTTCCTCGAGTATAAAGAGAAAATCAAGTTCATTAAGGAAAGCATTGTAAACAAAGTTAACGAGGACAAAGATCTTAAGAAAGCAATCGGGCCTGTTCGTAGAAAGATAAACCCAAGATTTGGCCAATTATCCAATAGTAAAAGTCAACTTGCTAATATTACCAATGCAATCTGTGAGATGGTTAACCAAGTGAGATCCAATGATATGGCATATAAGTTTATACTCAATTTCATTGCGAAGGCCATTGTTTCTCAGGCTGAAACAGAAATCGTAGCTCAACCCAATGCTGCTTTACCCTTAGCAATGTTATCTTCGAATTTATTGGACACTTTCCCGGAATTGAATGAATACCTCATGCCTAGATTTGTGAAGAAATGCCCTATAATAATTGGGTACACTTGCTCTACAGATACTGAACAGGGAAGAGTGAATATGGGATGGAAGCGTAATAAAAGTACTGGTAAATGGGAAGAATCAGATAAATATGATGAAAGAGTAGCCAGTATATGTTCATTATTCTCAGTGCTAACTAAATTAGGAAATCAATTTTATCCTATATCTATGTCCTGGACAATGTTGGCGAAAATATGTAATACAGATAGAGGTCTTGTAACAAATGTCCATTATTTCTGTATAGCTAATTGGTGGGAATGTTGCGGTAAGCACTTCATAAACACCTATAAAACTCAAGCAGTTAAACTCATGCATCTTCTTGCATTTGAATTGACCAAAGACCAAAAATTCCCAGCTGCTACTAGATTGAAGATCTTAGGGGAGGAAGGTATTCATCCTAACATAAAGACCATCAAAGATATGGAAATATGATATTGAATTTGTATTCATTGATTTATATACATTACATTTTTAACCATTGCTCATTTTCTTCTAGGCATACTCCTCGTCGCTACTCAAAAGATCATCACTTTCATTGTAGTCTTCATAGGATATCTGTTTTCTAGATCTATTACTTCTTCTAGTGGGTTCAGCATCCGTGATAGTTCTAGGTTTCTTACTTACTCTAGCCCTTTTAGGCTTTGTTTTCTTCCCATAAACCACTGTAGTATATGACCTTTTCTTGCCGTTCATACTGCTGAAATTTTGTTTGATGTAAACTCTTAATTTGACTTGTAGATCATCCGGAATATACACTGTAGATATGATATAATGTGCCTCAGATGTGTCGACAATCGGAGTGAAAACATCGTTAGGTAATTGAATCTTTCCAGGCCAGCTCAATGTAGACCAATTCCTGCTTTCACCAACATCTTTAATAATTAACTGGGTCAACTCAGCAACACAGTACAAGTTTTTAGAGATCTGAGGGAGTGTGGTGGTCTCATAGAAGCTTGGGCTAATACAAGCATCTTTGAACTGTTTAACCCTACTTGCGACATAATACAAAAGGGAAATATTTTCCGGATTGATGATATTCTTGAAGTAAAATAACAAGACATCCAAAGCATAGCAGTAGGCGGCATAAGGGTCAGATTCGATGGAGTTAGTGAATCTATCATCATGGCTAATCAAATGTATGAGTCTTGCTAACGCCTTCTCCAATCTTAGATCTTTCTTTAACTCCAATCTTCTTGCAGTAGATTTCAACCAAGCCTCAATATTGAATCTTGTTTCTTTAACAGGTTCATTATTCATGAAAAACATCAAGTTCACAAACTTATATGGTATAGCTTCTGTCGACAAATGCTTCTGAAGCCTCGAAAGGACTTCGCTTCTAACATAATGATCTGAGTCTTGCACTAAGAGTACCATCTTGCCCAAAACTTCAGGATTAAAACTCTCCACAAATTTTTCACATTTACCAATCTTCATTAAGCACATAGCACTCATTAACCTCAATCTCAGTTTATGATTACTTGGTGTATTCCCATCTTTTGCTATTTCACCACCATTGCTAATAATAGTTATCAATAACTTGAAGATTGGTTTACAGATTTCACTAAGCTTGGAAACACTAGTGGACGCAGAACTAAAGGACCTCAACCTGTTGGTGAAAACCCTCAATGCAAGGATTTTTATAAGTATGCCTTCATGTTCTTGGTAGCATTCAAATAAGTCACGATCAGAAATCCAGATTTTATCATCACCATGTACCTTATTCTTGAGTAAAATATCTTTTATTAGCATAGTGGTTATTTCATTGCCATTGTCTTCTATGAAAGATGGACAAGAAAGAAACATCTCTGCAATAGTAGAAACGTGTGTCGCAAACTTAGAGGATTCCAATGCTAACGGGTAAATCTTATCAACAATCTCAGTACAGTAGAGGTCTCTTTTGGGTAAATACTTTATGAGTTTCATAGCATATTTTGCTTCATTTGGGGAGCCATCAATACACAACTGTTCCATTAAATTTCCGAACGTATTGGTTTTAGGTGCCAGCTCAGGGAATTTCTTTACAGTGTGATATATAGTTCGAAGGTAATTGGCTCTGGAGGCGGCAACAACATTCTCATTTAAGCACATTTCAATTAATGGGTGGATACTGTTCTTGAGGATATCTGGGACTGTAACGGAAATATTAGTCAAGAGCTCATTAGCGACTTTAACCTTTGAAGGCTCGGGTAATTTAGAATAATTAATAAGTTCAATGATATTGGACTTATTATATACTATTAATGCAGCCCGGTATAATAACAACTTGAAAGTTGATACCATATCAGTTACGGATACGTTCTTACCGTCATCAAGTTTGATATTCTTGGGGTTAGATACCTTTGATAGTAATTCTTTGATGGAACTTTTTACCACTGTAAATTCAGAATCTGGCGAAATACTCAACTTTACCAAATGAAAGAATCTGAAGTTCTTTAACTTATAAAATCTTTCTAAACAGTTATAACTATTGTACCTCTCAGGCATTGATTCACAGAGCCATTTCGCTACCTTCTCAAGTTTTGCCACAACCTTTTGCTTTTCATCTGTCGATTCTTTTGCATTGGAAACGTTTTCTTTATTCTCAGATAAAGAACCAATGTTTCCATACGTCTCACATAACAGTATAAACTTATTAAGAACGCCAGCAATTTTTTGCTGTCTGTTATTGATTGCAAAGAACGATTGTTGACTTTTGTTATTCAAATTTCCGAACAATTGACAAAGTCGGCTGACCCTGTCCTTGGTATCACTTTCAAACGGCATTAATCTCTCGAAAAACGCAATATCCAAAGTGGCATTGATTTCCGTATCATTAATATAAATCAATGAGAGAAGATCGTTAGGGATCTGGTTGAATGCGGACTCTCCCATTTCCAGTTCATCTCGTCCTCCAAAATCTATGACATTACCGGCCCTTGTTTCTTTCAACAATTGGTTCCATTGGTTACTCAAGATAGTGATGGCTTGATATCTTATATCAGCATTCTTCTCTCTGATAAGCTGGGTCAAAATAGCCATAGTATCCTTAGTTAAAGTCTTGGTAAATCTTTCGAATGAAATTTTATCAAGAGAAATACAACTCATTAATCTGACCTTCTCATCACTATCCAAGAGACAGTTATTCAAGCCATTACACAACTCCTTTATTGCCTCAGAAGTCAACGTTTCTGAGTTATTTATGATGTGTGCTATTTGTTCTGCCCACTTACATCTGACATTGCCAGATATATCCATAGATTTTTTCAACCAAGTAGACCAAGTGACTTTATAGTTGATGATAAAATTCTGAGGTGATGACGAGCCAATCATAGAACCAACAGTTTCGGTAGCCAACATTCTAATTGTCTCATCGTCTGCGTGTAATTCTTCATTGATAAGACCCATAACAGTTGTTAATAAGCCTGGAACGTATTGCCATATTTGAATTGATAGCTTATGAATCCTTTTCAATACTTCCATTGCTTTTGATGCATTGGTATCAATATTCTTGGAGTTTTCATATAATAATTCAGAAAAATATTGGGCTACTTGACGGGACATTCTGTCCACATTAGTTTCACAGATATAAACAGAGAAATTAAAGCCAGGATTGGAGACATTAGAAGAAGAACTAATGGTGGAGTCTTTGGCTAATAGTCTGTCTAATATAAGTTTCAATACATTATGTGGAACCACTTCTGCTTCAGACATAATATCAGATAAGATATCCGATATTAAAGGCTCTAGTCTCTGAGGTATTTCTTTATTTGCCAAATCGTAGAATACATTGAAGGCACGTTCTATTAAGTCCTCTGCATCTTGAACATCAGTAATCAAAATTATTGATCTTACTTCAGCCAATCTCTTCAAAAGATAGCATTGTTGATGGAATTGTGGGTTCTGTGGGTCTGATAATTTCTTGAATTGATTGAAGAAGGCTCTAAAGATAGAACTTATTTGACCCGGGGTGAAAGGTGCTTCAGGAGCATAGAGTCTCAAAAGATCTGAGATTGCACAACATGCATGTGCCTGTATAGCCATATTGGCACTTCCAAGTAGTTTAGGGTTTACTAAATCATCTTTAATTCTATCGAATGAGTTCAAGTCTACAGTTTCCTGGTCACTTGAACTTAACTCTTCACTTAACTGTTGAACACGTATCAAAAGATCCTTAGTAGCAATCGGATGTTGTGGAGTGGATATTATGGTCTTACTGAACGTCAACCGTTCATTCTGTACCATCTTGAATGTGTAAATGTATCTGCTATATAACCGTGTTCTCTATTACGCGTTCTGCTTACTATAAATAATGTGTGTTTACCACATTGCAAGATGGAAACAAGTGTACTTACCACATTGCAAAAGTAGATGATAAGACAATTCGCATAGGCATACGGCATCAATGCAGTTCAAACAAGCCTTGTATGACGTTGTAGATAGCTATAAGATTAAAGGCGTCAAGGTTGACTTGTTAAAGTTCAAGTTACCTCTCTCCTATTTTGACCATTCCCAACAAGGAACAATTACAGTTCAGGCTACGTTGTGCCAAACCTTCAATCCCGAACAAACTAATCTACTTCCAACTAATGCTAAGTTGATTGCATTTATTCAAGGAGGCCCAGGATTGCCTTGTAGTGCACCTGCTTCCAACTTGGAATATACTGAGTTTTTTCTCAAGAAGGGCTATCAGGTTGTTTATATGGATCAAAGAGGAACTGGATTGAGTACTCCTATTAATGCTATTAGTTTCCCTCAATTGGTTGTAAGGCAACCTTCTGAGCTGGATAGCTCCTATGAAAAAAGACAATTGAAGTATATTTTAAACTTTACTGGTGCCTCGATTGTGGAGGACCTTGAAAGGATTAGATCTAACCTCATTGGTAATAAAAAATGGTCTATAGTTGGTCAATCTTTCGGTGGATTTTGCAGTTTCATCTACTTATCAAAGTATCCTACCTCTATAAAGGAATCACTCATTACTGCAGGGGTTCCTCCTATTAACCATGGTCCAAATGATGTCTATACAGCAACTTATTCTAGAGCTAAAGAAAGAAATGCTCACTATTATGCTAAATATCCCAATGATGTTGAAAGAGTCAATACTATTCTATCATACTTAGCAAATAATAATGTCACCTTTCCAGATGGCGGTGTATTATCAGTTGAGAGGTTTCAACAAACAGGCTTGAATTTTGGTGCTCATGGTGGCACCGATACTGTACATTCAATCGTACTGTATTTTCATAATGACTTGATGGAATTTGGCCAACCATCCAGATATTCATTGTCTCTAGTACAAAACCTGCTTAGTTTTGAAACCAATGTAATTTATGCTTTATTCCAGGAGTCTATCTATTGTGATGGTAATAATCCATCAATTAAGTCCTCTAATTGGTCTGCTGATACTCTCAGGTATGCACCTGAAAACACTGAATTTGTATTCAAAGAAGGTAAGACTGGTCCCACCTTTTTCACTACTGAAATGGTATTCAAATCTATGTTTGATGACTATGCAGAGCTCAGACCCTTTAAGAAATTGGCACATGCCTTACATACCAACACTGACTGGCCTAAATTGTACGACATTGACGTATTAAATACTCTTACATTTGAAGAATTACCAATCGTAGGTTCTGTTTATGTCCATGACTTGTATGTCGACTTTGATTTGACTAGAAAGGTGTTGGAAAAGGCATTTGCTGGAAAGAATTTCAGATCTTATATCACTAGTGAGTTCTTCCATAATGGCTATAGAGCTGACACTCAAAGAGTCATGGGAACATTGTTCAAGCTTCTTGAGTCTGAAGTGGATTAAATTCATAGTATATATTAAATATAATTGCTTGGCACTAATCCTATTCTATCGTGAGACATGGCCACCATCCAGTGATCTTCTGAAGAAGTATTAAAATTATAAAGGTCAAAAAGAATTTGAAGCTCATCATCCTTCTTGAACGATAAATCACCTGGTTCAACTCCTTCAAAATCATGTTGAGCAACAACCACCCTTCTCTCCACAGAATCCTCAAGTTTAATCACCTTATCAAAAAAGTCACATAACTTTTCTAATTTAACTGTCATACTAGAGGCTTTAAGAGAATTTTCAATCTTTAAAGTCTCAGCTAGCTTCGATTCAGGGACTGTAATGGGTCCCTGCTTGATGCTGTTCTTTGACGCATTGTAGATTTTGATCAATTGAGGATTCTTCCCTTTCAAAGAAGAATCGTCATCTAATAATCTGGTAGTTGAAATGGAAGGGGCATTAGAAATCGAGTCTAAATCGTCATCAGAGTCGTCATCCTTTTCACTCATTATACTAGAATCATCTGACTCTGTGTCCAGTGCGACGACACTGTCTACGGATTCAAAGGTATGAACATTATTGAATGGAGACGCAGGAGATGATGATGGAAGGGATATGGGTTTACCAACAATAGGACTTGCTGGAAAGAAACTTATACCTCTTGCGGTATTTTGTCTTGGTGGTAGTGGAGGTGGAGATGTTTTGGGCTCGGCAGCTTTTGTTAGGTCTACATGGTACAGTTTAGCTGACGAAGCATTGGAGACTTTATCACTATAATATTCAAGAAATGCCTCTATTTGATCTGCAATCAAGTATCCGTTGAAGAGACCATGCTGAATATCTTTGGGTTTCAAGGTGAAAGTATGGTCCGTCATCTTCTTAGTCATTTTATTCCACATCTTAGAAGTCTTCAGGGTCTTGTCCTCATCATCAATATCCTGGTGGATCAACTCAGGGTTTTTATTATGGATGATGGTGATAAACGTTTCTATTTGTAATCTTACTGGAGTCATGGCACTCTCCCATGCATCTATAACAGTATCATACGATCCTTCATCTTCTTTTTCTTCCTTGGATTGTAAACCATAATACTGAGTGAAATAATCTAAGCTTTTATGAATAGCTTGAAAGGTCTCTAGTTGTTTACACAAGAGTATTTTACTTAAAGTATCAATAAACTCTTCTAATAAAGAGAAGATATGAGGTAAGATAGTTTTGAGACGCTCATCTAACTTCTCGTAAACATACTTCTGGGACCGTATGTCCTTCTCTAAAGTAATCATCTGATTCTGTTCTTTATCAGTCAAGGGAGATGTCTTCTTCGTAAGTTTCTCGAGTTTCAGATGTGTTTTTTGGTAAATGTACTGCTTCTTATTCCTCTTATTAATCAATTTTCTGGTATCTTTCAAGTATCTATGCATCTCAACTATACGCAATCTATTTTCATTGTAGAACATATCCCAGTCATCAAGTACTCTGGAAGCCAAAGAATCCATGGTAACCACATAGTTATATAATTGTTCATTAACACCTTCAACTTCGAATTGTTTCTCTTTAGGGTGTACTAAGGGAGTTTCCGATTCTGCCTGTAACTTATCGAAGTCATGATAAAAGTCATCAATACCTTTAAAGTGCAAAGAGTTTGCTCCAATTAATTTACTAAATAATTCAACACTCTTCATATTACTTTTGAATATTCTTGGAAGACCAGCATTTGCTAATCTATGTATCTGATTCAAGATATACTTGAGTGCTTTCATAGCCCTGTCAATATCATGTTGATACTCCCGGATTAATTCATCATCAGTATCCTTATTCTTATGAAAAGTTTTCTTCATACTTGTTCCCACAGTGGTACTAATAGATGTCCCAATTGACGTCCCCACATGGCTGATGTTGTTCTTTATCTTATTCACCAGCATGGTTTTAGCTAATTTAATGATCGCTGATGGATTAAACGGCATCCTGCAGGTGAGGCCTCTATGGAATTCCACATGCAGGACAACATGGAAAATCAAGTCAAGAACTTGAAGCAGGTGATGAACTTACAAGAGAATCGTAGGGGCGGAATACGAAGAAAAGGGAATAAGGTGTATTGACAAACACTAATTATATCTAAAAGAATTTCATAGAATTGAATACCATTTAACCCCAAATAAGGTTCAATAATTGCCAGCCTCTTAATGGAGGATATGGAGGTTCTGGGTAAAGCTCTACATCTTTGAAAAGGTTCTTCAAATCGACATCTTTTGGATTGATGAGCTTTTTTCTAGTGAATAATTTGTAACCGAAGTACAAAATGAGAGATAATGGAATAATGAAATAAGCAGCAAAGAATGAACCAAAGACAAAGTTCCCATGAATAAAATTAGCGAATCCTCCTGTCAATAAGAAAAGCACAGAGAAAAACAATGAAATCCAAGATGCATATTGCGTACCTGGGAATTTGTATGGTAGGTCTGATCTGCTGTATCCTTGAGCTTTGAGGGCACGAGTTAATCCAATATGATTGAGTGCAATAACAATCCAATTCATAAGAAGATTAGAAGAAGTAATGTTTTGGAACCAACCAAATACAGTATCGGATCCACTACTAGTTGACATGTATGCCAATGGTAGAAACGCACTAGCCGTTGCAACACCAACCCATGGTAATCCATTTCTGTTTGTCTTTAAGAAGACCTTTGGTGCCTGTCCTTTTGCAGCCAATGCGAAAAGGGTTCTAGATGCTTTAACAACACCAAGGTTAGCAGCTGATAAAGCTGAAGAACACACAATGGCATTAATAAAGTGCGGTAAGCCCTTAATTTGGCCTTGCATTGCAACTACAAAAGGTGATGCAGCGGCAGTTCCATCTGGAGATCCAATTTGAGGATTGTTGGAAGGAACAATCAAAGTTAAGAAAAAGACGGTAAGAAGGTAAAGAGTAAAAACCCTGTAAAAGACTCTTTTTGCAGCTCTATAGATGGATCTTCTTGGGTATTCAGCTTCGCCTGCGAGCATTCCAATACTTTGAACACCACCGTAAGAATAAACTATACCTGAAATTGCCTTCCAGAATCCTGCAAATTTACCCAAGTTTCCTGTAGTATAAGTTGCAACAAATGGACCAGGATTTCTCCAATATCTAAACCCAATCTTGTCACCAGTTCCACCAACATCAATAATCAAACCTGTTATAATCAAGATCACAATCAAAGAAATCTTCAAAATTCCAAAAAAAAATTCAATTTCACCATACCATCTTACATTGTAGCCATTAACTACAACAATTACAATACCAAAAATGGTAATCCAAATTGCAGGATTCAAGTCAGACCAATACTTTATAACAACAGCTACAGCTGAAAGCTCACTTGGAATTATTGATGAATAAATATCAGTCCAACCCATCATAAATCCTAAAGCAGGATCCACGAAATGTTCGGAATGTCTGATGTAACCACTTGTGGTAGGCATAAGACAAGAATTTTCAGTGATACACATTTGATTAAGACCCACAACTATACCAACAAATATAAATCCCAATAACATTCCAACAGGACCAGTGACAGCCAAAGTTCCACCAGAAGATAAGAAAAGACCAGTACCAAAGACCCCTACCAAACTAATCATAGAAAGATGTCTAGATTTCAACGACTTACTTAACTTTCTTTCGTGGTGAAAGTGATCAACATAATCACCACTGGATATAGACCCGCTATCATGAATAGACGTAACATCTTCATCTAAAACTTGTTTGCCAGTTTGCTTTTCAATATCTGACATTTTACTGGATATGCAAACTATGATACCCGTTATATATAATTCAGTGGAGACTAATTCGTGGAACAAGAGCGCCACGGTCTAATCTCGCAATGTTACTTCCTTTGACAATGGAAATAAATTTGCAACCACTTTTTGCAGAACCAATTTCCACAATTGATAACTCAATGTCAGACTGCATTAAATCCTCCAGGAGTTAATTTTGTTATCTGGAATGTTAGTAATAGTAGTCCATGATATTGTATATCTGTTGATAGTCATATACTCTGTCGGTTATCACCGCTACTGTGGTTCGCCTCGACGCATAGGGTGCCACACATCTAATATTACATCCTCAAGTCGAAAAAATCCTGTATGTAGCTAGCGGCAACTGCCAAAAGAGCTTAAGACTGCCTGTTCAGGCGACCCGATCGACAATATATACGGCATTACGAACTTTTTTTAATCTTTTCAACTTGTAGCCATGAAACTTAGTTAGCGAAGCGATTATATTTTTTCACTGTGGTGTTTTCCTAGATAGGTAAAGTGCACCATTAACCGCCTCGACCCAACCCTTCCAACCGCCCACTTCTGGCCTTGGGGAATTCTACGGTGAAAATCAGAAATTACAATCTATGGCATAAATTTTATTTTTGAAAGTCTAAATTCTAATGTTTTTAAGCGTCATCAATGTAAATGGCTTTGTAATGAGATCTGAGAGCTTCCAGTACATTTACAAGACCAGTCTCTGCTTCATACTCTGACCAATGTTCAAGTAATTCGGTAAGCTTGTCTTTCTCACTTTCAGCAAGATCAACAATTTCACCTGGATCTTTCTCTACGTTGAAAAGTTGCCATTTTTCAGGTCCCAAAGGCTTTGGAATGAAGACAGCTTTCCAATCACCTTTTCTTATAGCCAGTTGTCCGAAAAGCTCCCATCCAGTAACCGTATTTTTATCATGGATGTAATCTTGCTTCTTTTCAAAGTATGGGATCCATGATTTTCCTTTTACATCAACTATCTTTCTACCTTGGAACGTGTCCTTTGGTTGTTCGACCTTTGCCAAGTCTAATATTGTAGGCAAAACATCCATAACAGTAGCAAACCCATTGAGAATTTTGCCCTCTTTAATGAGGTTTGGATAACTGAAAATTAAAGGACATCTAATACCACCCTCGGTAGCCCACATTTTATACATGTGTGATGGTGCAGTTGCAGCTTGAGCCCATTGGTCGGAATACCAATTGAAAGAATTTGGTTTTCCAATGCCGTCATCAGACCTATCGTAGTATTCATCCAATGCCTTCGTCTTGGTACTCAAAAAACCAAATGGAAGAGCCTCCAATAACATACCCTCAGCACCATTATCAGACATAAATAAGATAACCGTATTATCTAATTCATTTCTTTTCTCTAAGGTGTCAAGAACTTTACCCACTCCCTTATCGATTTCATCTACCATTGCCGCATACACTTCCATAATTCTGCTTTCTCTCTCCTGCTCTTTAGGACTCAATTCAGCCCATGGCTTCTCTCTTTGAGTCTCCACTTGGTGGGGAACAGCATCTTCAGGAATAATTCCAAGTTCTTTAGCCTTTGCCAAACGACGACGCCTCAATTGAGCAGGACCGTCATTATACTTACCTTTATATTTCTCGATGGTCTCTGGTGGGGCTTGTAATGGCCAATGAGGAGCAGTGTAGGTAAGTAAGCCAAAAAATGGTTTATCATCGTGTTGTTCTAACTGCTCAATAAACTTATCAGTGAAGTAATGGGTACTGTAGAAGTCTTCTGGAAAGTCATCAGGGTTAATCTTTTTACCGTTCTCCTCGTAAAGAGCAATTAAAAATTGAACGAGTTCTCCGTCCTTATCTCTTGGGAAGTACTTAAAATGGTTTCCAGCACCGGGCAATAAAGTAAAAGTCTTTTCAAACCCACGCTTCTCTGGCCAATATTCCGGTAGTAAACCCAAGTGCCATTTTCCAGACAAAAATGTATAGTAACCAGAGTTTTGAAGAATTTCACTCAATGCAGCAACTCTGAAATTCAAGTACCCTTCATAACCGGGTTTGTTCTCAAATAGTTCTGGGAACCTTCGTCTAACTTCATCCATCTGACCCAACCCTGCGATATGGTTATCAGTACCTGAAAGTAACATGGACCTAGTTGGAGAACATGCTGATGCAGTGTGAAAATTGGTTAATCTTACACCTGCTTTTGCAATTCTATCTAAATTCGGTGTTTTAATCTCACCTCCAAAAGGGCTAAGGTCAGTGAATCCGAGGTCATCGGCCACTATTACTATGAAGTTTGGACGAGACATGTTACTAAAACAATTCGAAGGAACTATGCCAATATTATAATGAAAAGTGTGGCTAACTGTGGCGGAATTATGACAAATCCGGTGAATACTGCAAGTGATTTTCCAAGGTTTATTGCAACACTCTTACCATATAGCCAATCATGAGCTACTAATATATTCGATGATTGAATGGAAGAAAGAAACACTAGTGACGGAACAGAAATACTAGTGACGAAAGCGGAAAGTTGGTAGTTCATTTACGGAACGGTGTTACCGATTAGGATAGTAAAGAGCCTCAGATCCACATCTGCTATTGTGAGCACCTGTATTACTGCTCGTAATTATGATCTAGAGTCTGATTAGTGAATATTTGTATAAAATTGTTGTCAGAAATTACCGCTTTAGGGTTTCAATGGTAAGATTTGAAACAATTTTTTAGGCTGCAAAAAAAAGGAGTTGCGACCTGCAGATTTCTTTACACATTCTTACCATTCACACCCTATTTGGGTAATATTTTTAGAAACTTGGCAACTTTTAGGACACTATTCCTTCAACTGAGCTGTGATTGCCTTGGCCCACAGTAAAATTAATTACCCAAATAGGGTTTGAATGGGAGTTTTTGAAACATGTACAAAGTTAAAGGTGTATATTTGAATTACTATTTATATCAGGTACACTGGCCTTGTATTCTTCAACTAACAACAATCTTTAATTCACAACACTATGAAGTTCTCCGCTATTATCCTTTTATCAATCGTTTCTTCCCTTACTTTGGCTGCTCCTGTTGAGAAGAGATCGGAATCCTTTGACTTGCCAGAAGGAGCTGTCTTGGCTTCTTATCCAGTTGACGACTCTCAACAACCATACTATGCTGAACAGGATGGCCAACAATATATCGTTATTGTCAATTCCACTGTCTTAGACGTCTCATATGAAAAGAGAGATGCCGATGCTTGGTCTTGGAACGCAAGACAGAAGTTCCAACCAATTTCTAAAAGAGATGCTGATGCCGATGCTGACGCTTGGTCCTGGAACGCAAGACAGAAGTTCCAACCAATTTCTAAAAGAGATGCTGATGCTGATGCCGATGCCGATGCTTGGTCCTGGAACGCAAGACAGAAGTTCCAACCAATTTCCAAAAGAGATGCTGATGCCGATGCTGACGCTTGGTCCTGGAACGCAAGACAAAAGTTCCAACCAATTTCTAAAAGAGATGCTGATGCCGATGCCGATGCTGATGCTTGGTCTTGGAACGCAAGACAGAAGTTCCAACCAATTTCTAAAAGAGATGCTGATGCCGATGCCGGTGCCGATGCTGATGCTTGGTCCTGGAACGCAAGACAGAAGTTCCAACCAATTTCTAAAAGAGATGCAGATGCTGATGCTGATGCTGACGCTTGGTCCTGGAACGCAAGACAAAAGTTCCAACCTATCTCTTAGGATGGCTCCACATGCTACATAGTTGTAAGTTCATATTGTTTTCGCTAATAAAAATACTGCTCAAATCTACTCTGCTGTAACAAAAGATAGTCGTTATATATTCATTAGTTAACTTTTCCTGAAGAAAAATCTCTTGGACGTTGGAGCTGGCTCTTCGTAGGTCCCTGGATAATTAGGGTTCCCTGCGTAGTTTGTGTTTCCTGCATAGTTGTTCTGGGTATCATTGTTATACAAGTTGCTAGCACGGTGGGAAGAGTCAGACGAAGTAACCTTGTTTTCAGCGTATGATTCATGTTCATCATGTGCATGGCGCTTTTGAAGCTTGTGAGCTGTTCCCTTTCCACTAACAACGCACATCCAAATAAAACTAATTAACAAACAGGCCACTGCTGCCCATAAAATTCCAAATGTCTTTACGCTGAGACTTGCAGAATAGCCAGCATTTCTAAAGGCATTTCTACCTTTAACGTGGGTGGCCGTAATAAAAGCAGCACCGGCGGCTGTAAATAACAACGCTAACCCACTGGCAATAGAGCTCAAAAGTCCAGTAACAGCTCCACTAACAAAGCACGACAAAAAGGTTGGAATCAAAGCAACAATAGCAAATACAATACCAATTAAGAAAAAAGCATAAGCAAATCTAGATAAAAAATAATAGGTGTCCCTGTGCTTACTGAATTCTTTGGGAATACTTTTAGTAGAGTCAAAATTATCAATTGGTGAATAAGGATAAGCTGGTTTGTTCTTGGTGCAATCATAATTCTTGCCATCTTTTACGCCACAAAGTGAATAAAGTGTCCATCTTGACTTATCCCAAGAAGTACCGAAGTCCGAAGATTCAACCTCACTCCAGTAAAATTTTCCTAACACACCATTACTCTTAGCACCGGATAAATTGATGAAAAATAGGAGCAATGCTGAACCAATAAGTAAAATAAGGGGTATGAAAGTAAAGATTCTCCTTAACATGTTGAAATATGATATTTTGGAATTTCAACTTGTCAAACTTATATATATCCTAAAACTGCTAAGTTGCTTAGCCTTACGCAGTCATACATAAAAAATTTTAGGCACGGATGCAGTTGCTAAATTACTTAATTTAGAAGCCGTCGCAACAGTAAAATGACCTCAGGTGCTGTGTTTTTCAGCCTTTTATCTTGATTATATAATATTGCCCTAATAATTTCTAACATTAACCTGAAATTTATAGAGATCTTTAATTTCAGTAAGGGGTACGTGTATATAAGTTTTAGTTCAGAGTAATTAACCATTCTACAAATTGTGAAATTCACAATTGAACACCTGTTTAAGGTTGATCAATGACCATGGGAGTTTCGAATTCTTAAATCAGTATATAGAAGTGTTATAGTGGGTTACAGCAATTTAAAAGCAATTTTATAATGTCTTGTATACCTTTGATAACAGTTGCATAAATAAAACTCTCATTTAGTTACTAATTTTCACAGTTTATCAGTTAATTTTCGTGCCGATAATAAACGAGAACTCCCCAAATCAAAATTATTTACGTTTTGTGTAACAAACTCTTCTCATCAAAAGAAGAAAATTATCACCGAGTTGGTATTTAAGGCTTATAGTTTGAGTTATAAAATATTGGTTTTAGGTTAAGAACCTTAATATTGTTAGAAATAGAGTCACAACTGTTGTTTATCTTAAGGTTTCAGTCGAACTTTCCCCAATAGATACTGCAAACCAGTTTCATATTACCTGAAAAAGTACGATACCGATGGGAATTCTTTTTGGTCATCGTTGATAGTATCGTTGTTATTTCAGCGCAATTTATATACTTTGATAGGTGTCGGTTTAGATCCTCAGGATGTCGACATTAAACGACCAAATAAAACGACTTAATTTGAAGTCCGAGACAAAATCACTACCGCAGCTGCAAGTGCAGCTGCCTAAAGCCATTAGCTTACAAAAGTTAAAGTTGGTTCAAGATGTGTGTCAGAAGCTGGAAAAAGTGATATATGAAGGTGCAAATGGTATAGTTGTAAAGGCTTTAAACAAATCTGGAACTGAACATATTGTAGTCAAAACCATCAAAAGGCTGTCTGATGATAGTACCCAACATTATACTTCACAAGTCATCAAGGAATACCAGGTAATAAAACTGTTGAAAAATAAGAATATAATGGAAATTTTAGATATTTGCAAAAATAAAGATTCGGAAGAATTATCATTCATAACTCCGTATTACCCGCAAGGTGACTTGTTAGACTTCTTGTCACACCTAAGACGAAAGAAAGTTAGTTTAAATTCTAACCTAAAAGATCATATATTCAAACAAATTGTTAAGGGTGTATCGTATCTCCATTCAATCAACATAATTCATCGTGATATCAAACCTGAAAATTTGTTGATTAGTTCAGAAGGAATTATCAAAATAAGTGATTTCGGGTATTATCTAAGTTTAGACGATATAGATGACGAGTTTTGGAGCCCGGACAATAAACGCTTATTATGTGGGACTAATTCTTTCAAAGCACCAGAACTTTTTGAATATGCAACCTTATTGAATCAAAAGGATGGAACCAATAAAATAAAACAGACAATTGATTTTAAGAGCTTAGATTACTGGTCCTTGGGAATAACCTATATTCAAATATACTTGATGAAGATGCCATGGAAATGCGCCACATTGGACGACCCAAGTTATCACTATTTTAAAGATAATTATCCTGCATCAGATAACTTGATTCATCAGCTTAATAAGGATCTAGAAGATAATTCTAGTCCTAAACTCAATCCTTCATTAAGAATCTTCAAAGAGCTTCATTACGGTGCAAGATACTACATTTTGAAGTTACTTAACCCCGTCAATTCCAAACGACTAAACCTTAATGAACTTTTACGGTCCGACTGGTTACTTCAGGCCTATGCTAATCCCAAAGAACTTGTCTCAATCAAATTTTAACTTATGATCTTATGACTACCATATACTAATAAATGTAATTGAATTCCTGCATGTAGATAAAGCGACCTCATTATATAAAGAGTGAAAAATCTTATACGTACAAAAGAAAGAAATGTCTAGTATGTAAGAATAAACGATATGTGAAGACCATTACTAACTAAGAAAGCTAAAACTGCAACCAAAACTGAAAAGGTTGATTACTCAATCGCCAACTCTGACGTCGTTCAGAAATATAAGACTGGTGGTGAAATCTCTGGTAGAGTATTAAAGCAAGTTAAAGAATTAGCTGTCGATGGCTCTAAGATTTTTGACATCTGTCAAAAAGGTGATGAATTGATGGAAGAGGAATTATCTAAGATCTATAACTCCAAGAAAGCTTCTAAAATTCTTAAAGGGATTGCCTTTCCTACTTGTGTCAACCCAAACCATATTCCAGGTCATTTCTCTCCAACGAGTGCTGACGATGAAGCCAATCTCACATTGAAAAATGGTGACGTGGTTAATATTATGTTGGGTGTCCAAATTGATGGTTTCCCAGCAATCATTGCTGAGACTTTGGTTGTAGGTGAATCCGAGTCATCACCAATTGAAGGTAAGAAGGCTGATTTGTTACATGCTGCTTGGAACGCCAGTGAAGCTGCTATTAGACAATTCAAACCAAATGGTAGAAACTGGGATGTTACCAATGTTGTTGACAAAGTTGCCAAAATATATGAAACTAGCGCTGTCGAAAGTATGTTATCTCATAACCAAGAGAGAAATGTTTTGTATGGTCATAAGGAAATCTTGTTAAACCCAACCAAAGAGAATAAAAATCAAATGGATACTCATAGATTTGAAGAGAATGAGGTATATGGTTTAGATATTTTGATTTCTACTTCTTCTGATGGTAAGGTTAAAAAATCAAACTACAAGACTTCGTTGTACAAATTGACTGGTAACTCATACGCTTTGAAGTTGAAGACTTCCCATGCAGCTTTGGGTGAATTCAAGAACAAAGCTAATGGTTTATTCCCAGTTAACATCAAGAAATTAGATGATGTTAGAAAAGCTAGAATGGGTTTAATTGAATGTGTCAACCACCAAGTCTTATTAGCATATGATGTTGTTAGTGAAAAGGAAGGTGAATATGTCGCTCAGTATTTCACCACATTTGGTATTACTAAGAACGGAATTGTCAAATTCACCAACCCAGAATTCAACCCTGCTTTATACAAATCAGATAAAAAAATTGAAGATGAGGGATTGTTAGAATTACTTGCTCAACCTTTGAAGGTTAACAAAAAGAAGAAGAGCAAAGAATCTAAGTAGGAAAATGTAGATATCTAGTACTATGCCGTTAAGAGCGCAATTTACGACGGAATTTTTCCCAGTTTCGAGATAAACTTTACTAAAAGCCCCGTAAGAATGTCAACAGATTTCATAAAATTTCCATCCAGGAGGTCCACAGTATACTCATCCAAGGGTATTGTGGCATCATCTCAACCCTTGGCTAATTCTGCTGGCGTTAAAATCTTATCAATTGGTGGTAATGCTGTCGATGCCTGCATTGCAGTTTCTGCTTGTTTGTGCTTGACGGAGCCAGCGTCCACAGGAATTGGAGGTGATTGCTTTGCTTTATATTATAAGAGTGACACAAAGGAAGTGCTTGGTCTTAATGGTAGTGGTCGTGCTGCCAAAAATCTTACAATTCAAGATATATGGGATGAATTGAATGAGGGTAAACCATTATCGAGGATTCCTTACACTTCTGTTTTTGCAACGACTGTCCCAGGAGCTATTGCAGGATGGTATGATGCCTATAAACAGTGGGGGTCAGGTAAGGTATCTTTTGAACAGATCCTCGAGCCTGCAATCGAACTCGCTAGAGATGGATTCCCTGTAAGTGAATTAGCAGCCAGAAGTTGGAGAAATTCTGTACCAAAGTTAATAAAGGTGAACCCAAACTTAGACCCTAAAGACATACCTGTCTTAATCAACGGCAAAGGTCCCAATGAAGGTGATTTCGCAGATAACAAGAACATCAGTGAAGCTCTTCAGTTAATTGCCAAGGAAGGAAAGAAAGGATTTTATGAAGGTAAAATTGCAAAGGCAATAATCAATCAAACAGATTCTAGAAATCACAGACTCACTTTAGAAGATTTGAAGGATCACACTTCGACCTTTGTCACCCCAATTAGCTATGATTTCTTTGGCTATCAAGTCTATGAGATTCCTCCAAATGGACAAGGTTTAGTCGCATTAGTAGCTTTAGGTGTTATACAAGAACTTCACAAGTCAGGAAAGATTGACGTATACAAGTTAGAACACAATTCCTCAGAATACTTACATTTACTTATTGAGGCTTGTAAAATCGGTTTCTATGAAGCCAATTACTCTGTAACTGATCCGGAGTTTCAAGATATCAGGGTTGATAAGATATTATCACCAGAGTATTTAACCGAAAAAGCAAAGCTTTTCAACAAAGAGAAAGTAATCGGACATGAAGAATTCAACGTTCCGATTCCAGATCCAAAATTTAAATCAGATACTGTCTACTTTACTGTTTCTGATTCCAATGGAGATGTTTGTTCTTTTATTAATTCTGTCTACCAAGGATTTGGAGGCGGTATAGTTGTTCCAGAATATGGATTTTGTCTCCAAAATAGAGGTGCAAACTTCAACTTGACTCCGGGAGCAACCAACAGCTTAGAAGGTGGTAAGAGGCCCTACCATACTATCATTCCTTCGATGATCACTAAGGATGGAGAATTATTCGCCTCATTTGGTAATATGGGTGGCTATATGCAGCCCATTGGCCATGTAATTCATGTGATGAATTTATGTATTTTTAACTTCACTCCTCAACAATCAGTTGACCTGCCAAGATTCCTCTTAGACGCTGATACTTCAGCGCCCGATTCTGGTTTAGGAGGCGATGGTCCTGTTAGTACCAGTGTAACTAATGTCTTAATTGAAGAGGGAATCTCCAAAGAAGCTTTTGATGCTCTCACTAAGCTTGGCCATAAAACCCTGTGGGTCCAGGGATACGGAAGAGGAACCTTCGGAAGGGCTCAGATCATTAAAAATGAATCCAAAAACGGCCATTTAATTTATGCTGCTGGATCAGAAATGAGGGGTGATGGTGCTGCTGTTGCATTATAACTTTAAGTAAGAACTAAATAGACAATTCTCGCCTTCAAGAACACTTCTCTTGGAATAAATAGTTGTTTCTAACAATATTCCAAATTCACATGACCATATCAATCCCGGAGAAGATTAGATTTCATAAAAGGGTTTCTTAGTGTAGCGGTTATCACGCGTGGTTTTGATCCACGCAACCCCGGTTCGACTCCGGGAGAGACCTCATTTTTTTTCTATCTTTGAAAATAGAGAAATACTGATTGTAAGAGTTACGATGGATTGTTACATGAACTGAAGTTGCTAATTATATTTACAATGTATTAAATATCTCTATCTATCTATTAGTTATTTTTTCAAAGCCTCAACGTATTCTGCTGCTTTAGCTCTGACCTTAAGTGCACCCTTCTCATCATTGTTATCTTCTTCATAATCAACCCATTTATTGAAAAAGAACTTAGCTTGTTTTCTTGTGAGCTTCTTATTGATAACTCTCTGGAACAAATCTTCTATTTTTGATTTATCCTTTCCATGCTTGATTTCCTTATCAATATAAACGTTCCATAAGTCAATTCTCTTCGGAGCATCATTAACCAAACCTTCAAATAAGGATCTACCTTGTTCAATATCACCTTTTTCAAATTCTAATTGAGCAAACTTTTTGACTACCTCTGTATGATCACGTTTAGCTAAGACTTGCAAAGCTTTAGCCAAAGTTTCATGACATTGATCGTTCAAGCCTCTGTCTAACAAGTTAGACGCATAGTTAACCCAAACTTGGACGTTTTGTGAACCGAATTTCTTGAAAATCTTCTTATAAAGATCATCTACCTTATCAAAGTTTTCAGACATAATGAAAATAGATGCCAATTTTTGATGCATAGTGAGAGAATCCATGAATTGGCATGATTTCTTGAAAGTGTCTTCCAAGGATTCATCAGAACCAAAAGAGTTTTCCAAATTCAACAATGCAATCCAGATATTCAATTTCTCATGCTCTTCAGTATAGTTTATAGTCTTCAAAGCCCTTTCACCAATTTCTCTGGCCTTTTCAAGCTCACTCAATTGTAACTGGAAAGACATGTAATTCATCCATAAGACCGAAGAGTTAGGGTTACCTACAATCAACCTTTCGAAATCAGATACAGATTGAGGGGCCCTAGTATTGATATCACCGGTCTTATCCTCAGGATACTTTTTGCTCTTAGATCTCTTTTTCTTCTTCTTTTCAGTGAAATCTTCATCGTCTTCAGATGAGTCATCATCTTCAGCTTGATCTAAAATCGACGCAGTCCAATCAAATCCACCAGTAGAAAGTCCGTTTGAAGTCTTTCCTTCTTCCTTTTCTTCTTCCGAATCGTCATCAGACGAACTTGCTTCAGCTACATCAATAAGTTCGTCGTCATTATCAACTTCCATATCATCATTTTCTTCTTCTGATTCTTCATTGTCTTCTGCTTCCTCTTCTTCTTCTGATCCAGAGCTATATTCAGATGCGACCTTTTCTTCTTCTTCGATACCTTCAGTGAAATAAGATGCTTTCATACCTAAAGATAATTGCTTCTTGTCAGCATCAATCTTTAAAACCTTGACCTTTACTCTGTCTCCTTCACCAAATAGTTGTTTCAAATCATTAATCTTATTGTCAGAAATTTCAGAATGATGACATAAACCGCTGACATTGAAAGTACCATCCAATTTTACGAAAACACCAAAGTCAGTAACAGTCTTTATAACACCTTCAAAAGTTTCACCTACAATCAAATCCTCGAATTTCTTGAAAGTTTTTAATTCCCCATTTACTTCGGATTCCTTCAATGTCAATCTAACCTTTCCTTCCCCTTCAGAAACAACAATTTTACCAGTAACTTGTTGATGAAGTTTGAAATATTTCTTCCAGTCTTTCAAATAGGAGTCAGATAAATCTGAAACTCTGACAAGGGCGTGAACAGACCTGCCCAATGAAACAAACAAGCCAGTGTTACCAATATTCTTAACAAAACCCTTGACAACATCACCTCTCTTTAAATTTTCATGGGTATTAATCAATTTATCAACAGCATTCTCGGTTCTCAAAGAAACTGCTACCTTCTTGGCAGCCTTGTCAATAGACAAGACAGTAGCAGCAGTGTAATCATTAGCATTAAAAACAGTCTCTAATTTTTCAGAATAGTCGTCTAAAGCATCAGTGATAAATGATGATGCAGTTACACCTTCACCTAACTCAACCAAGACGAAAGTCTCCTTAACTTTCAAGATTCTGGCAGGATATTTATTTCCAACTTTAAGATCACCAATGGACTTGACTATCTTCTTACGAGAAGACAAAATTACCACATTGTGCTCATTGTCGATCTCTTTGACCTTGGCTTCAAATGCAGCACCAATTGGTAATTTAGTCTCTACGTCAGCAAAGAGAGAAGTCTCATCAGTCAACTCCATGAAGGAGATACGTCCTTTAATCGAAGGAGAAATGGACACCCAAACGTAACCTTTGGCAATATTATTAATGAACACAATTTGTTTATCACCTTCTTTAACCCTAGAGATATCCAAGGGAGCAGCTTTCTCTGAGATTACAGACTTCAATAAGCTTAATTCCAAGATAACATTCTTGTTGGTTCTCTTGTGAGTTATGGGTAAGAACTTGTGGTTCTTAGCATCATGGTATCCAATAACCTTGACTTTAACTTTCTCGTCCTTGTGGAATTGAGATAATGGTTGGTGCTTGTCTTTAATTTCATCCCACGAGTTGAAACATTGAGTGACATCTATTCTACCTTGTAAGTTATCAGCTAATTGCACATTCAACTGAGTGCCCTTTATAGACCTGATGACAGCGTGTGTGACTACACCAGGAACAAGATCGCTAGTTTGTTTCATCTTCGAATCAATTGGGTTCACAAGAGCCTCCGATTCAGTGTCCTTCAACCACTTGATATCCTTTAAGGATAACAAAAATCTCTTGTTCTCATCATCAACTCTGATAACTCTGCAAGCAATCGATTGATATTTGTAGAACTTCTTAGATAAATCAGCATTCTTGTCTGAGTCAACGTATTTAGCAAGAACTAATCCAGTCAACTTACCACCAAAGCTTACAAATAGTCCCATATTAGTTACAGACTTGACATAACCATGTACAAGCTTATCTGAGACCTCGATGTCTTTGAAGCTTGCAGGTAAACCACCTTTTTTGCTTGCTTCGATTAAAGAATCTTTGGTTGTGGCAATTATCGATTTATTTTTGAGATCTTTCTCCAAAACCAAGACTTCGAGCTTACCTCCGACAGTCAACTTCTTTGCCTTTTCTCTGTTTTGTTCGTAATTGCCATCAGATAAATGACCGTTGAAGATGACCCCCCTCAAGCCACTATTAGTTAATTCTATGATAATTGAATCCTTCTTCCTTTCAACTACAGATGCTTCAACTATAGAAGTACCTGGAACAAGATTATCAAGAGCATTACTTGAACTTGAGTCACTAGATTGTTTTAAAGAAACGACAATTCTTTGGGCCTTCTCATTAATATCAAGGATTCTGACATTGACGGTTTGACCAATCCTCAAGTAGTCCTTCACATCGTCAACGAATGTCTCAGAGATCTCATTCTTCGGTAAGAATGCACCGATAAATCCAAAAAAAGAAACAATAGCACCGCCATGCACAAATTTCTCAACAGTAGCAGCTGTTCTCATGCCGATTGTAGCTTTATCAAATGCATTGATGATATCCTCATTCTCGATATTAACTAAGGTTTTCTTGAGAGTGACCAAGAGTTGGTTCTTTATCTTCTTCAAAACTCTTGCTTTGACTTTAGAGCCAACTCTGAACTTTCTCTCGGGGTAGATCAATTTGATATCAGACATGTGAGATGGGGGTACAAAAGCATCAAACTCTTCCAACACTTTAACTTTAATGCCTTTACCTTCAGGTAACACCTGAATAATTTCAGCGTTAACATATTCCCCATCTGGAATATCATAGAAGTGCAAATATTTTGCATTACTAACTTTAGGATCCATAGACAATATTAAAGAATTATCAAATGCATTGTAATCAATGACTCTAGCTGGGTGTGTTGACCCGGTATTGTAATCTGCCTCTATTGTTTTGGAGGGATCAAGTCTGGATAAGTGGACATGTCCAATAAATCCTTGACTTAATTCGACGTAAAGATAGTTAGGATCCATTCCTTTAATTTTAACTTCATCGAATTTGAAACCAATAGGGAAGGCCTCTAATGCAGATGCTTTCAATAGAGCAGAGTTTTGAAAATTCATGACGTGTGGTAATTGAGACAAGATTAGCTTCTTAGTACCAGCTTTGAGCAAAACAGCTATAACCTTGGCCTTAACATTGTTACCGATGGTATATTTATGTTGTAATGTCTTGTAATCAAACTGATTTAAGTGTGCCAAGTTTAAGGTGGCATCAACAAGACCAAATGCTTTACAAATGACACCATTCTTGGTTACATCTGAGACCAAGGCGTTGACGGTGACACCTGGTTGAATGGCATCAACAGAAGTTATGGTTGAGAGGGCAGTGGATTTTGATGCTTTTTCCAAAGGTCTTAAAGTTAAGGATCTAGCAGATTTAGAAACGATGCTGGTCAATAAAACGCTACCTTCCTCCAAGGCATCAATATCATACGAACAATCCTTCAAGTCTTTATTTGAAACAAATCCTGTCAAGTTGGGTTTTCCGATATTCAAAATAATACCATGATCTTCTTTGGAGGTAATGGAACCTTGGATGACATTATTTGCAGTCAAATCGTCATCTTCCAAATCCTTATTTACGATGCTTGGTTCAAGAGTCAATTCGATTTTCTTGGTTTTAGAAGACTCTACCACTTGAGCATTAACCCACTGGCCAACTTTAAAGAGTTCATGGAGTTTGGGGAACTCAATAGGATTAGTTTTGAGGGTAGCAGTAATAATCTCTTTATCTTCATCATCATTATCATAAGCCATTTCGTCATCGTCATCGGATTGCTCTTCTTGTTCAGCATATTTCTCTACTTTAGAGGTGATCTCGTCACTTATACTTGTAATAGGAACATGGCCAAATAGGTTGTCACCAATGGCAATAGAAATGTCTAATTTGGAGATTCTACTGACAGTTCCTAAAACTTTTGTTCCTGGTATGAGGTTCTTGAAAGTGAAGTTTTCAATCTTAATTGATTCCTTTTCTTCTTCTCCTGCACTTTCACCTTTACTGGCCTTCTTAGGCTTCTTACTCTTCTTAGAGTTCTGAGATGTGCTTTTTCTCTTTGTCCCAGCAGCTGCCTCAAACAAAACATCTTTGGTGGCCTCGTTCGAAATCTCCTTCACTTCAAGAGCTGTTAACCCAGTGCTCCCACCTCTGGGGAATGCAATGTCATTATTAGTAAGAACTGAATCTGTCTTGGACGAATCAGCCATCTTATAGTACTAGTAATTTTTTTTCAGCTCATCCTCATCGACTTTTTTTTCACCCTAATTAGGTATCCTGTATATAGAGAAGAATTGAAATATATTAAAACTGAAGTAATATAAAACAGATAAAACATAAAAACTAGATATGACGATCGGTAACCATGCCATTGGCTTTACGTTCGGCCATAATGTTTGAAGCAACAGCTGGACTCTCGTACTTTTTGATCAATTTGGAATAAAAGATACCACAAGCATTACATAATGTTTTTTCTCCATCAGGTCCTCTTCTCCATTCTGGAGTTTTCTCTGATCCACAATGGTTACATTTGATTGGATTAGCAGATTTATGCCTGGAACTATCAAACTTAAAGTATGGTCCTTTTCTAGGGCTTTTTGAACTTGCCTTTTTATTAAAAACTGGAGATCCTGGTGCACTCCTCTTTGTCATATGCTCATATGTTAATACAGTATCAGACATAGCTTGTTGTCTTCTGTGTCTCTTAAACGACGACCCAGTAGTGTCCTCGGATACCTGCGATTCCATGCCTTCAAAGCAAGATGCTTGGACTCGGCGCAAATTCTGGACGATCCTATGGTATTCCTGGGTATAAAATTCCAAATTACTCAAAGTACCTCGGGGTATTGAAGTTAACGTCTGCATGAAAACTTGGCTAGTAACATACCTGGCATTAGATAACCTCACGTATGTGTCACCTTGACTAGTATCAGCAGAAGGTGTACTAATACTTTCTAAATGGGCATACTGCTCTTTAAGGTGGTTTATACTTTTAGATACTTCATCAGATGTTATGGCCACCATATTCAATCCCGTAACCGTATCATTAAATTTATGTTGTTGTGGATGTACTTGAGTTTGTGGTGGTACAGGGAATTTATATGCTGTGGGATAAGAGCTTGAGTAGTTATGGTAATGAGGAGCATAATTGTAGTTGGCACTGGCACTGACACTGGCACTAACACTGGCACTGACACTTGCACCGGTTCCAGGGTACTGGTATTGTTCATTATTGGTGCTCTGAGTTGGATAAAATACCACACTCAGGTGGGAGCTTTGTGCATGAGAAGGACGCCACTGTTGGGATGCAAAATTAGAAGGCGTTGCCAAAGGTTCTTCCGATGACGGAATATTTTCAATAAACTTTGAAAAAGGAGGCAACCTACGAGTATCAGCAAAACTTATTTCTGTCATCTTACAATAGATTGGACAAATAGGCTAGTGGTTGCAAAAAAAAGCTTTGTGAAAAGTTAAGATCAATGAGAAAAAAATCCTCTTTTTATATTAGCATATGGACTTTCAACTACTGCTGAACAATTATCATTGTACGTATTGAAGGAAATAAGGAATAATTGCAACTAATATTTTCCCTATTTCCTGTATGATGCTGCAACTCTACGTTTGAAGCAATCCCAATGCGGAACAATTATTTTTTTTTCTTCCTAGATTTTTTGGACTTTGACTCACTTATTACTATAGTTCCATCTTTTACATCTTGTGGTTCGTCCTTAAACTTCTCTTGACTTTCCAAATAAAACATCAAATCTTTTACTTGTTCTTGCAAATCTTCGTTTTGTGCTTCTAATTCTTTCTTTGTGTTATTCAAGAAATCAACTTTTTCCGAAAGGTTATCATTGAAGATCTTTGCTTCATTCAAATCTCTTGATAATGTGTTGATCTTTTCGTCTTTAAGCTTAAGTTTCTGTTTAAGTGATGGGATCACGTCAGAAGTAAGCTGATTCACTTGATCTCTAAGTTCATCCACTTTAACTTCTAAATCTGTAATTGCTTTTGATGTCATAATTTCAGTAATTGATGAACCTCTTCTTGATTTCCCTATAGTTTTGTCATCTAGAAGCTTCTCATAATATTCTTGTTGACTAGCTAATTGACTTATCAATAACTGGGTATACTCAAGGCCTGCGTCATCTGCTTTGGTATCTGCAAATCCCTTGGAATCTGAGCTTGAGCCTTTTTCTGGTAGTTCTACCAATTTACCATCGGATTCATTGGTCACAAGTCTATGAACATAATTGTCTCCAGCATAATCCCACACACGAGAGGTGTTCATCTCCATGGCGAAACAATGACCAGTGTTGACAAAATGCTTCAAAGAATGCTGTTCTGGTGAATACCTACTACATCCGAGATTTCCACATATTAGACATATCCACAAGTTATCTGTAGTATCACAATCAGCACAATGCTCCTCTTCATCAATCGCCGAAGTATCAAGAGCGAGATTAGCAGAAGTGCTCATATTTTGTAGTCTGGCCGCCAGTAACCTTCTTATGGATCTTCTAACTTTTTGGTTCGATACATTATTTGAATATCTACAAATAGGGCATGTATCATCTTTCCACTTGGACAAACATTGGCAGTGGAAAGTATGCTGGCATGGTATAGTGAGAAGTCCTGTTACTTCTGCATCCATTCTTTCTAAGCAGACTGGACATGTCGGGAGTTCAACCATATTAGAGGAGGAAGAAGACCCGGCCAGATCGGAAGGCATTCCTTGATCGGTGAAAGGGTCCTTCAATAAGAAAGGTATCAAGGAATCATTAGCTGATTGTATGAGTTTTGTCTTCATATCTTCTGGAAATTCAAGACGAATTGATTTAACAAATATTACATGACATGATTCCGGTTCCATAGAATTGAAAGGTTTGCCGTTAAAATGATACTGGAATTCTGCTGTTTTGACAAGGTCATTAAACTTAAGTAGTACTAAAAATCTGTTGGGTTTATCACTTTTAAGGATTCGAATATGAGTTATGAACGGCATATACTTTTCACCAATAAAACCTAAGAGGTCCGTAGCTGTGAAGTAGGTAGGAATTGAAACTATAGAAACCATTGTATCATCACCTGGATTATTCACTTTCCTTGTCAATGGTGTTTCTTGACTTTCATCATCACTATCATCTTCAAACTCCCTGAAAAGGCGAACTATTCCATCTCCTAGGAACTTGGCCTTTATAGGTTCCTTATTACTCATTTTGATCGATTTCTTCTCGGTGTTATCAATGGCGTAAACTTCTAGTCTGGAATTTCTATAATCGTATGGTTGATTATGCTGTGTTAATTGTATTACTATCAGGTAGGAGTCTGTTCCTTTCATACTAATTGCATAATCAGCAGCCTATCAAATCTTTTTTATCGCAACTCAGAGCAAAGCGAAGAGGGCGAACTGCTTTTTAATCTTGTGATTATTTCGAAAGACATTACTAGCGATTGATTAGCTAAAGAAACGTCTGTTAGACCTCTATATTATCCTTAAATCTCTCTACATATCGACTAGTCTTATATTCGTACTAAACATTATAATGGAGCATTCTTAAATAAATACGAGATACTTTCACCATTGTGCAATCTTCTGATGGACTCGGCAATGACGGTAGAAACGTCAATAGTATCTAATTTGGAACATAACTTGAGCTTTTCTTCAAAAGGAACTGTGTTGGTGCATACAACTCTAGCTAATTTGGAGTTGTTAATATTCTCAATGGCCTTACCAGATAATATACCATGGGTGACAATGGCGATGACTTCTTTGGCACCATTATCTAACAATACTTCCGCAGCTTTAGCTAATGTACCACATGTATCGGCCATATCGTCCACAATGATGCAAATCTTATCGGAAACATCACCAACCAAAACCATTCTTGATACTTCATTGGCTCTAGCTCTTTCTTTATGGATTAAAGCGAAATTTAAATCTAACCTATCTGCCAATGCAGCAGCTCTTTTGGCACCACCTGCATCTGGAGAGACAATTATAGATTGTTTATAATCGACTGTTTCTTTAATATATCTGACAACACTTGGTTCAGCATATAAGTTATCCACGGGAACATCAAAGAAACCTTGAATTTGGGATGCATGTAAATCCATAGTAATAACATGATCACAGCCAGCAGTAGTCAACATATCTGCCATTAATTTGGCGGTTATTGGAGCTCGAGATTTATCCTTTCTATCTTGTCTAGCATATGGGAAGTTTGGTAAGATAACTGTTATTCTTCTAGCACTAGCTGTTTTACAAGCATTTATCATAATTAAAAGTTCTATTACTCTGTCATTGACTATACCAGAACCAATTTGACATACAATAAATAAGTCTTCATCTCTTACGGACTCTCCGATAGAAAACTGAACTTCTCCTGTGGAATCTCTCTTGATTTCACTAGGGGTCAACTTCAATCCCAATCTTTTAGCTACTAATTCAGCTAATCCTCTATGGACATCACTAGCGATTAATTTGATGGAATTTGTCGACATTGTACAAAATCTTTCTCTTGTTTGATATGATAGAAACTATACTTATCGAAAAAGTGGGGTATCTGGGAAGGATAAGCTCTCTTTAAATAGATTTGAGTGGAGGATGAAATCACAAAACTGAAAAAAAAAATTATTATGAGATGACTGCGAATCAACTGCAAGTAATTAATTACATTATACTATATAAAAGTATACTAAAATAAGTCGTCAAGGTCATCAATTCCATTGTCATTACCATCTGGATCATCTAGATTATTACCATTATTAATGGTATCACCCAAACCTTCATCTTCCTCTTCCTCATCATCGTCTTCTTCTTCCTCATCTTCCGCGGCTCCTCCGAGATTTTGTATTTCATTTTCTTGTTCATTAACCTGGGCCAATTCTCTTTTCTTGCTATCTAAACTAGCTTTCAACGTATTATAACTGTTCTGGAACTTCAATTTCATCATCTTATGTGTGGCATTAGCCAATCCCTTTCTATGAACTTCAACTACTTTTTCTAAGTCTGCTATTTCTTCCTCCAACATTCTAACATGTTGTCTATTAGATCTGCTTCCATGATCATCTTCATCTTCATCGTCGTCATCATCGTCGTCGTCATCTTCGTCATCATCTTCATCATCCTCGTCTTCTTCCTCTTCGTCTCTATCTTGATCGTCATCTTCTTCATCCTCATCATTTGCACCTGGAGTAATGCCTTCTACTACCAATTGGTTGCCATGTTCATCTATTTCATCACCCATTGCACCCACATCAGTCTCTAAGACCTTGGCCAATTCCTCTTCCAAATCACTGTTATCACTTTCAATACCAAAATCTTGAGGAATAGTATCCATTGCCTGTTGCTGAAATTGTGCAATTGGTGGTGGTGATGGAGAGAATCTTGGAACTGCCTGTTGGTTAGGGTCAACCATTTCAAAGTGTGTCTCTTCAGCTTCGTTATCCTGTTTGATCAATTCATTAACTTTAGCCTCAATATCATCCATTAACCGGTAGTTTATCTTTCTGGGCCTGAATCTCCTATAAACATCCTCAAATGGTGGTATGAGACCATCTCTCATTACTGGCCTTGTCTCACGAAGTTCATGCCCTGGAGATATTTTGTACAACGGATGTTTATAAGTCTTCTCCTTTGGTACTTCGAAATCTGACTCCATGTTAAAATCGTTAGGATTGATCTTCTTGAGCACCAAAAGCATTTGGCAAATATCAACTGTCTTGAATATGTTTTTCTTATCTACAGTTTTAAAGATTTCAGTAACTGTTGGTAAATCCACTAATCTACTGGAATATATAGTACCTCTAAGATTGACTAAAGCCTTTTCTTTGGTTAACCACTTAATATTTATACCACTAAGGTCATTTGATTCTACTGCATTGTGTACTGTATCAAGGTGGCTATCATCTAAGAATCTTATTATTATGCCATTCTCAAGAAGTGGGTCATCTTCCATATCTGGTGTTTCGCTATCATAACCATCACCTGCAGCTCTTTTCTGCTTTACCCGAACCTTAGGAACTTTCTTTACAGGGGCAGTTATACCTTCAACCTTAGATGATTCCACTTTCTTCGGCCCAAAGCTAATCTTAAGCTTCTTAACTTTCTCAGCATTAGGCTTGCTTATTTTTATCTTATTTTGCTTGGGAGGATTCAATTTAATCTTAGGAAGTTTAGGAGTACCGGTTGATGAATTTTCTCCATTGTCACTGGATACATTACTATTATTGCCTCCCAACTTAAGCTTCAACTTAATAGCCGCCATGTTATGTTAAAAACTTTTTCTTTATGCGAACCAGGAAAAACTGAAGATAAGAAGATGAGCAAGAAGAAGTCTAGACATGGAAGAACCTCAACTTCTGAAGAACAAACGAGAAATACTAGGTCTATTACAAAGACAAGGTCTAGATCCAGGTCTACATCGCGATCCAACTCAAGATCTGGTTTCGGAATAGGCTCCAGAAGAGGATCAGTTATATCACATGAGAGTGTATTACATGAAGATAATAACCATGAAATATATTCTGGTGCTGGTTCTGAAATTATCCCTTCTTCTATCACTTCATTTCATTATCCTCATAGTTTTGGTAGCAGAAGAAAACAATCAGAAATCTCCAGAGAAACGTCCCCACTCTTGCAAACTGAGGATATTGACTTGCAGTCAGTTAGATCATATGCAACCAATGCTTCAAATGAGGAAGCAAACTTCAAATTTTTTAAATTGGAAGAAATTGAAGCTGCTCCTGGAGGTTCTACCTTTGAAAATCCTGAAGAAACTGTGGACTATAATACTGATTGGGAATATCGTACAGATAAGCATGCGGAAGAATTAGAAGAAGAGGCTTTTGAAGATGAAATCAGCAATCTTAGTGATGACGATCAGATTAGTTACATAGAAAGAAGACGTCCAAGTGCCGATTCTGTATATACTGAAGACGATTTGCTAGAATCAGAAGAAAATGTAATACACCAATTTTCCAATTGCCAAACGAAATATCAAAGGTATTACTTGGCTGAAGAAGATATTGTTATTGGTATAGCAGGTTATCGTGATAATACCCCCAAGAAAGTTTTGTACTACATCCTTTGTATTTTAACTTTTGGTCTAGGATATCTTGTATTGAGATGGTTGCCTCGTTATAGAATCAACTTCATTGGTGATACTTGCCCATTGGGTAAAGCAGATTGGTGTGTGGTTGAAAATGAATATGGTGAATTGGCTATTGTTCAAATTCATAGAGATAGATATGACCAAAGGTTATCCAGTTTTTTGAATATAGAAGATAAGGAAGAAGATCCAATAATAGGACATATCCACTCATTCACTTACAGGTACTTGAAATTCTTTTATAACCCTGTAGAAGACTTATTCAAGACTAACAATAACTGGTATGATAGTAACTGGAGCAACCCAAACAGTATTGGTGATGGTTTATCCCAGGCCTTACTTGAACAAAGAACCATGATTTTTGGAGACAATACTATAGAAATTGAAGACAAGTCAATTTTCGCTTTACTTATAGAGGAAGTTCTTCATCCCTTCTATGTTTTCCAGGTGTTCTCTATCCTTTTATGGTTGGTAGATGATTATTTTTACTATGCATCATGTATTTTCATCATTTCAATGGTCTCAATCATTAATACATTGGTTGAAACCAAATCTACCATGACAAAATTAAGGGACATATCCACGTTTGTCTGTGAATCTAGAGTCTGGAGAAATGAATTCTGGAAGACTGCATTTCTGAGTGAATTAGTTCCTGGTGATATTTTTGAACTTGACCCTTCTTTAACAGTTGTTCCCTGTGATTGTTTATTAATTAATGGTGAAGCTATAATAAATGAGTCAATGTTAACTGGTGAAAGTGTCCCAGTAACAAAACTGGCAGTTCCAGAGGATCAATTGTCCCAAATCAAGGACAATATAAATTTAAATTTATCAAAATCATACTTGTATAATGGTACTAAAATCTTGAAAAAGAAATCTTACAATGAGGAGCCAGTTAAGGCACTAGTGATTAAGACCGGGTTCAATACTACTAAGGGATCTTTAGTGAGGTCTATGTTGTTCCCAAAGCCTATTGGATTTAAATTCTATGAAGATTCTTTCAAGTATATCGGATTTATGACCGGTATTGCCTTCATAGGTTTCATTTATTCTACTTTCAACTTCATCAAGCTTGGTTTACCTAAATCTTTAATGATTTTGAGAGGTTTAGATATTATTACTATTGTTGTTCCACCTGCATTACCGGCAACTTTAACTATTGGTACCACATTTGCTATCAATAGATTGAAAAGTTATCAAATATACTGTATATCTCCTACAAGAGTTAATATTGGAGGGAAATTAGACGTTATTTGTTTTGATAAAACTGGTACATTAACAGAAGATGGATTAGATGTGTTGGGTGTACATTTAGTGAATAATGCCGAAGGAAGAAAAGAAATGAATTTTGATGAGTTAAGTAAGACCATCAAGACAATAAATGTTAGTCAAAGGGGAACTCATGATACTAATAACGGGCCTTTGTTCATTGGTTTAATGTCTACATGTCATTCTCTTAGGAAAATTGAAGACGAGATTTTAGGTGATCCATTGGATTACAAGATGTTTGAGTTCACCAACTCAATATTGAAAGACTTTGAAATCCCAATCGTGGAAAATGAGTATGGTAGTTATAAAATTACTAAAGAGCTTGAATTCGAATCCAATCTAAGAAGAATGAGTGTTATTGTTGAAAATAATTTTAAAAAGTTGGTCTTCTGTAAAGGTGCACCTGAGGTGATGGCAGATGTTTGTAATCAAGATTCCTTACCCCCAGATTTCTTTGAATTGTTATACAAATATACTAATAATGGATATAGGGTGATTGCATGTGCATACAAAGAAATCAGAGAGAAAGAATTGGCTTATCCTCGTGAGAGCCTTGAATCAAATTTGAGGTTCCTTGGGTTCATCATTTTTGAGAATAAGTTGAAGAGTGAAACTACGAACACTATTAGACAGCTCAAAGATGCAAATATCAGAACAGTCATGTGTACTGGTGACAATATCTTGACTGGTATCAGTGTAGGTAGAGAGTGTGGAATCATAAGTAAGGATGAAGTTATCTACGTACCTCATTTCAATGATGATGATTACGATAATGAAGAGTTAATATGGCAGGATATCAATGATGAAACCAATTTATTGGACTCTAGAACCTTGTTACCCTTGAGTTCTATATCAAAGAATTATAAATTTGCTGTTACAGGTAAATTCTTTAAGTATTTATTGACTAACTTCAAAGATGAAGACATTATTCATAAGGTTTTATTGAACTGTGAAATCTTTGCTCGTATGTCTCCTGATGAAAAGCATGAATTGGTTAATCAATTACAAAATATTGACTATACTGTTGGGTTCATTGGAGATGGTGCTAATGACTGTGGTGCATTGAAAGCAGCTAATGTTGGTGTATCTTTGAGTGAAGCAGAAGCCTCTATTGCAGCACCATTCACTTCTAGAATCTTCCAGATTTCATGTTTATTAAATGTTATCAAAGAAGGAAGATCGAGCTTGGTTACTAGTTTCTCTAGTTTCAAGTATATGTCATTATATTCGGCAATCCAGTTCATAAGTGTCACTATACTATACAAGAGAGGTACCAATCTTGGTGATTTCCAATTCTTATACATTGATATGTTCCTAATTTTACCATTAGCAATATACATGTCATGGTCAAAGCCCAACGACAAGATTATTGTCAAAAGGCCAAGTGCCAATTTGGTGTCAGCAAAAATCTTAATGTCATTGATCTTCAATATCGGAATTCTACTTGTTTTCCAGGTCTTCATATGGCTCTGTATTCAAAAGGAACCGTGGTATGAGAAACCTGTCCCAGGAGATGATGAAAATGTTAAAAGCTACGATAACTCGATATTATTCTTATTTACCAATTTTCAGTACATTTTGATCTCGGTTTTACTAAGTGAAGGCCCACCATACAGAGAACTGATATTGAATAATACACCATACTTGGTCAACTTGATTGCAAGTATTTTAATATCGTCAATGTTGTTTGCTGTAGACTCAGACAGTCTTCTTGGAAACATCTTTCAACTTGTCAATTTACCAGCCAAATACTACTTGTTAATAATACTGGTTTCTCTTGTCAATTATTTCACCTTGTGGCTGATGGAAAAATACGTTTACCTAAAGATTCATGGTGTTTACAAGAGACTCATCAACCGGAAGCACAGTAAAAAACTTTACAAGAATCTCAAGAAAGAATTCGATGTGTACACCGGAGTTTAGTATTGTATAGAAATAGACTTTCTAGAATTGAAAATTCGGCCTATCGGACTTTATTTCGTTATAACAAACGAATGGGGTAGGATCGGCTGTGGAACTATTAATTGCGTTTTGTGTAAATTTTCGAATAATGGGAAGTCGTGGCGAGGCGATGAACCCCACAAAAAAGACTCAACAAAAATAAAATGATGCTATTACCGAAATTGCCTGACGAACCGAAACTGTGAAGATCCGAAACTCCGTCACCAAAATAAAGCAAACCTTTCTTTCGATATGGCACCTATACGGGGACCCCAATGGATCCTATGGCCTAATGATGAGTGATTATCTTAACACCGGTGCTTACTGCGAATGTCATCTCGAGGCGCAAAAAAAAGAGGCTACGGACTAATTGGCATACTTCCGTCACCGAAAAAAAAATCACCCACTTTGTATTATTATTTCAAGAAATATTGTGGGGCTACGAGTATTATAAATAGCAATGAAAGTCAGGTTTGCAAAAAAAGCGAAAATGGTTTCAGATGACTCAATTCACTCCGGCTCTCACTCCAAGGACATCTCTTTGGACACCCATGATAATGAAGGAATAGGTAGAATACACACAACTGGTGACAATAATGAGTACATTGTTATTGGTAAAAGAAAGTATCTTAGAGAAGAGTTGGTGGAGGCGTTTGGTGGTACTTTAAATCCAGGTTTAGCACCACCACCTACACATGATTTTGGTAATCCGGGACCAACGGGCTTAAGTGCTTTTGCCTTGACCACTTTTGTGTTGTCAATGTGTAATGCCAGAGCTATGGGTATCACCACTCCCAATATTGTCGTAGGATTGACTGCTTTCTACGGTGGAGCAATACAATTGTTAGCTGGTATTTGGGAATTGGTCGTGGGTAATACCTTCGGTGGAACTGCATTGGCTTCTTATGGTGCCTTTTGGCTTAGTTATATGGCCATAAACGTAGATGCCTTTGGTATTGCGGCTGCTTATGGTGATGATACCGAGCAACTTTCTAATGCCGTTGGATTTTTTTTGCTTGGTTGGGCCATTTTCACCGCTTGGATCACTTTATGCACATTGAAGTCTACCGCTGCATTCTTTGGTTTGTTTTTTACCTTGACTCTTACCTTCATCTTATTAGCTGCAGGTGAATTTACTGGTAAAGTTGGCGTAACAAGAGGTGGTGGTGTCATGGGTGTTATTACTGCGTTCCTTGGTTTCTATAATGCCTTTGCTGGTACCGCTAACAGACAAAACTCCTATCTTGTCCCTCATGTAATCCCCTTGTCTAAGTCGTAGACCTATTTATTTAATTTTATTTATTTATCAATATATTAACATGTTTTATGATTTGCAGCTGTTTGACGCTTTAGTAAACGAAAAAAGTTCCCATTTCCTATTTGGGACGAATGAAGCATCGTGTGCCAGTCCCACGTTTTCGGTTCTCAGATTATAATTTCATAGTGCCCTGAGAAATTTCCACTAGTAATAATGTCCACCAACAAGAGAATAGCATTGCCAGCAAGAGTAGAACCTAAGGTTTTCTTTGCTAATGAGAGAACCTTTTTATCATGGTTAAATTTTACGGTTATTTTGGGGTCTTTAGGTGTAGGATTATTGAACTTTGGTGATTCTGTAGGTAGAATTAGTGCTGGATTATTCACTTTTATTGCCATGTTGACTATGGTATATGCATTAGTTACATATCATTGGAGAGCAAAGGCTATTAGAATGAGAGGGTCTGGTCCTTATGATGATAGGTTTGGTCCAACCATGTTATGTGTATTCTTATTAGTTGCCGTTGTCATCAACTTTGTCTTGAGGATAAGAGCTTGAGGCTTGAGTGGCTGGAGCTATTGAATAAGAGCTTGAGTGGCTAGTACTACTGGGTCCAGGGGTCCAGGATCTGGATAGTAGAAGTTAGGAATACTGCCGTTTAAGGTATCGGTACTTTTTCAAGAAATATAATGCCTCTAATTCTTTAGTTATATAATCTCCTTTATTTAATGCATTATTTAGGTCAGTTTCATTACTTATTTTAGTATTCTGGAAATTCTTTTTTAGTTCTCTTTTGAATTTAGTATATCCTCCTGATTCAACAGGATATTCTCTTCCCATGTATAATAGGTTTTTATATAGCTGACGTACTTTAGAATTCATGATGTGAAAATGTGAAATTGACAAAAGTACAATGAAGATATAACAAAAATACAATAAAAACACTATATAATTTAATCACTTAATTTAATTAGACTATATCAGTTCATCACAATTACCACACTTTTCTAAACTTCCTGTGATGCTTACAGGTACTTTGAAGTATTATGAAGTGTCGTATTTTATAGAAGCTTTTGCTATCTGATAATTATTTCTCACAAAAAAAAGATCATTAATATGAATAGAGACTATAGACCACCCAAAGTGGTGTCAGTATTTCTTGCTACATTTGATGTTAAATATGGATATAAGTTAGTATGGGCCAAATCACAAACTCAAATTGATTTGAAGGGAGTAGAGTATAAAGTCTTACCTTCAGGAATTCATGAGCTAAAAGAAGATTTAATCTTATTCACCCATAAAGATCAACAGTTATATTATGGGATCAGCAAATTCAGACAAATTAATAAACATCCTGAATCTAATGATCGTTCTAATGTTAAAATGTTTAGTCTTGGATGTCTTTGTGAACCCGCTGAAACTGACTGGTTACCTAATACGTTTACGAGTAATGGCTATGAATATATTAGTTATTTAGACGATTACCTTTTAAGTTATTTACAAGATGGTAATTTGTCTGACTTAGAGAATTTGGATATATCAACAATACCTAGATCTAAATTCTCCAATCCTATTAACAATTTACCTGAATTTTTTAACAAATTTGGACCTTTAATCTTCAAGATCTTTAAATTAGGATTATTGAGGAAGAAGATTATTATATTTAATCAAAATAAAAGTTGTAATTTCTTAATTGAAACCTTCAACTACTTGATCTCCATCCTTTCTGTTATACCAAAAGAGTTAAAAGTCCCTTTTTCACATTCTGAACATGATTATATCTTACCACTTTATAATATAAGTTTAAATGATGTGGACCATTTAAACTTTGAAAGTTTTATTGCTACCACTAATGACGATATTTTAATGTACCAACCAGTTTATGATTATGCCATTATTTTGAATGATGAGCTCAAATGTCCTGAAATCCTCAGTTTTGACGATATCAATAACCCAAAGAATTACTTGAAGTCTACTTATAATGACTACTCAAAATTCAAAATCATTTATCAACAGTTAATTAACAATACTGAAATTCCTCATAACAAATCGATGGACAATATATCTATCAATACATCAAGCTCATTATTATCCAACTTTAAGTTGTTTAGTTCTAGTAATAAGATTAATTATGAACCTAATTGGTGGTTAAGTGAATCTACATATCCTATTTCATGGACTCAGTTTATATGGTCAGCTTTTTCTTGGTTTGCCTCTGCAGGCCAATATAATAATCATCTCGATCAAAGTCAAGGTCAGAATTCTGGCAATCAGATGAACATTCCAAATAACTTAGAATTAGTAGAGATTATAGGGTATTTCCATAAACTAACTAAAAAGTGGATCTACCTCATTACTGAGATCCTCTCAGATACTGGTGATTCGCATGTAGAATTGACTTACCAAGATTTGATTGATTTGGAATTAGACCCTTATTCCAAACACGATGTTGATTTCATTACTAATTTTATCTTATTATACTGGAATGTCGAATCTGTGGAGATTTCTTCTGGCCTTAATTTTTTTTGTTAATATATTCGTCAATCCGCTAAAATCGGCCATTGCAATTATTTTGATGATTGTAACTTTTTCTAATAACCACTATCATCATCATCCCCTCTATAATTCTCTCATCACTGTCTCTTAAACATCCTCCTACCTTCTTTCGCCGGTGTAAATCTATTCGGCCTGTTTTTCATATGCCCAAAGACGTGCCATCACCGATAAAAGTGGTCTCGATCCTCACTTTTTCAACAAATCAACAACACATAACGGATTTTTATCTTTGGCCCAGGAGTTAATACTCGACATTAATTAGTTACAGGGGACTTTTGACAGATCAATTTGCATTCCATCGTATCACACAGAAGATCAATTAAGTTTGTTATCCTCAATTTGATAGATTCCGCCTATTAGCATATACTTTTATATATCTTTCAAAGCCAAACAACACCTATACACCCCGAAATGAAGAGCCATAAGTTGAAAAAGGAAGAGTCTCAGTTCAAGACAGACTCAGATATTGCTAACACCAAGTTTAGGGAAAGAGAGTTGGAGAAATGGGTCCCGGAAGACGACCCTAATGATGTGTTAACATTCGAGGACGATGGTGGAAAATGGGATCAATTCAAGGTCAATAAAGAGAAATTTGGAATTGAATCCACATTTGATGAACATTTGTATACCACTAGGATTGATACCAGTGCTGGCGACTACCAGGAGAGGTTGAAGCGAGCCACTCAACTTGCCCTGGAGATTGAAAATGATATTAATACCGATCCTCATGTTTTAGAAGAAAGAGGTAAAATCGATGATTCTGGTCTTGACGAAGAAATGAAGTATTCTGGTGTCATCAGAGACGAAGAGGAACTTCAGAAAGAACTTAAAAAAGACACTAGGGGTGACGAATTAATGGCCGCATTAAAATCAGTAAAGATCTCAGATAAGAAATACATTCCTCCAAAACCGAAGGCATTGAATGAAAACCATAAAGATCCAGCTATTGTTTCTACGGAAAAACCTCAATCAATCCCTTCAAAGCCGGTGACTAATGGTCATAATGGTGAGCTGTTCAGATTGAATGCCCAAAGTGAGATAAACTCGTTGAAGGAGTTTAGTGCTACATTTAAAGTGCCTCACAAATTACCTAACGATTTGTTGCCAATATTAGCTAAGGATAAAACTAAACAAGAAGAAATAGTCAAGAAAACTTCTCCACCACAGAGAAAGAAAATGGATCCGACAAAGCCAGCCTTTAAGTTGAACCCAAAAGCTGCTGCATTCACTCCTACCCAGCCTCCTCAACCACCTAAAATTAACAACAGGTCGTCTAACCCAAGTCCAAGAATGAACAACAACCAGAGACCTTACTCAACTAGTGCGTCTGGGTCGTCAAAGCGTCATTACCAGATCTCTCCCGCCGACTTCTTTGGAGGCCAGAACAAAATCCCTACCAAAGAAAGCCAGATTGAGAAATCCAAGAAGTTCAAGAAAACATTTAACTTGTTTATCACCGTTAAATCAAAGACTCCAAAGGATGAACCTGTTAATATTGAGAAAGCATTCATTACTCCACCTACTTGGGAGCAAACAGTTGATGAGCCTTACTATAGCTTGTACCCAATTCCAGATATGAATAGGTTCGCAATGATGGCACCTGCACCTTTCATGGGAGGAATACCACCTTTGCAACCACCAGGAAGTAGTGGGTCCAACCCAGCGTCTTCTGTCACTTCTCCGCAATCTGTGAATTTGATACCTCATGCATCACCGGGAGGATCTCAAAGTCCTACAGCACCTGGGAACCAAATGGCAGCCTACCAACAGCAACAATTCCAAGCCATGATGTACCAACAGCAATTTGGGATGATTCCTCCCAATCAACCGCCAATACCTGGAATGTACGTTCCAAATGGACAAGAATTCATGATGCCAGGTTATATGGCAAGTCCGCCACCCTTTAATGGAGGAAGTCCAACTGGTCCCCGTATGATGACCAACAATAACAACTACCAGAATAATAATTACCAGAATTACAATGGTAATAGAAGGTACTCCAAAAGAAATTAGTTGATTATGAATAACGAGTTATGTATATACGGGCCATATAATTCAAAGCAAAGGATATTGAGCATACTTTTCCCCTCTATGCTCCACCTCTTTCCCTCTTTTTGCTTGCCTCTTCCCTTTCCCCTTCTTGTTACTCTGACTTGTCATCTAACATCACCGCGTTGAAGCTCGCAGCCAAAAGGGCCGAAAACAGCGAAATCAAAAAACGAGTACAAATGAGTGAAGCTGCATTGTCAAGGATAGCCAACCTCATTAAGGTGGAGGATGATTTGTCAAAGATCGGGTCACTCAAACAACAATTCATCAAAGAAAAATCAGCGGTGGACGTGAAGTTAAACTCGGCAATTCAGCTGCAGATCGACTCGATTATCTCCAACTTGAGTAAACTAAACAAGTCCAGTACCAAGTTAGGTAACATTAAAAATGATATCAACAAAATCAACCAACTTTATGAAGAGTCAGTTAATATACCTGAGTATGAAACTATTGCCAAAATGACCCAGGCAAATCAGTTTTTCACTCAAGTTAATAGCTTATTACATGATATTTCTAATTTCCAAAACAACTTAGATCAGCTTAACATACTTATAGATTCAGAATTTGACTTAGTTGCCGAAGACCTATCGTATAAATTACATGGAATATTCAGAATCCACTATAACCTTACACAAATCAGAGATTTATACGATTATTTAGAAGTTCAATCTATCAAGTTGACCGACGATTTGAAGTCAATTATATACAATATTATTAGACACATTAAGACAACAGTTTCCAAGTTTGATAATTTGTTGAAAGAATGTATTATCAGTATAATGGAGTCAGTTAAAGAAGGCAACGTAGAGTTGGTATTTAAGGTTATCAAAATCATCGATTTCGAGTCAAAGGAAGATTTGAAACTTCTTCTAACTGAAAACTTACAAATCAAAAGTCCTACAAGACTCAAGAAAAGAAACTACAGAAAGTTTTTCTATGATAAATTAGAAGAAAGTCTAGAGGATACTTTTGACAAATGTGTTGAACATTTTAGTGCCGATCTTATGTTAGTGTATGATAATCTTAATTGGTTAGAAGACGACTTAGTCTTTGTTAATGAAACCTTGTATCAATTCTTCCCCTCCAGCTGGAAAATTGTAGATTTTATTCAAAATGTCTATTACAATAAACTCCATAACTTTACAATGGATATTATATCTAAGGATCCACCTGCTGAAGATTTATTAAAGATTTTGGCTTACGATAATCGCTATAACAAATTTGTTCAAAACTCAAAGAAATCTATTATTGGTGAAGATTTGAAGAATGTCGTTTTGGACGATTATTTGAAGGTAATTGTTAGTAAAATGGATGAATGGAACGATAACCTTATTGACCAAGAAACAAAAGTATTCAGTGAAAGAAGTGCACCACCCGACCTTTATAATTATCACCAGATTATCGAAGACGAAGATGCTCAAGATAATCCAGTAGTTTTGGATATTGAAACACCAGTTTACGTTTTGCCAGATTTCAAAATTCCATTGACTATGTTGAAAGAACAGGCAGATGTTGCTGCTGAGTCTGGATACGGTAAAATCTTAGTTGGTGTCATCCAACATTGGTCGAATTGCTACATGAAAAGGGTCGCAAATTATCAAACCATCATAGACGAAGAATTCGATAATTATATGTCAATCTATAATAATGAAGGATTCCTAATTAAAGAAAGTAAGGCTAAGAGACTATTCAGAAGAAAGAACAAACATATCATTAATTTGGATGAAATGACAGAAGAAGAACTAAATAACATTTCAAGGTCAGGTTTAATAGAATATTTAGCTGCTTTAGGTAATACCTTTGAAATCAATACCGATAGATTGCAAGATAAATTCTTGCCAATTTATAAGGAGAAAGTTCATGTCACATATCAAAGTACCATTGAGCAAAGTTTCGAAGATACTATTACTCCAAGTACTGAATTAAATGCTCAAATCATCAGAACAATTGTTGACATCATAATAAATGACTTATATCCAGCATTATCACAAGTATTCACATCAGCTTGGTACGACACTGGTAATAGAAATGATGATGAACCTATGGCTCAAAGAATTGTTGATACCATTAGTGAGTATATGGAAGAATTAAGAGGATATACTACTTATGATATATACCTGGTGTCTTTTAATGTTTTATTGGATACATTTATTGCTGCATATATTAGAATAGGATACGAAAATATCCTACATGGAGATGGGAAAAAGATTGACCCACAAGCTGTTAAAAAATACAAATCGTTTAGTGAAGGTGTCATTAGAGATGCTACTATACTTTATGGTGGTATGCAACATTTATTCACCAGAAAAGATTCTCTTTACTTAATGAAGAGTTTAAGAGCTCTTGAAAATCTCAGTGAATTGGCAACTTGTGAAGATCCAATGGAAAATGTACCCCAGATTTGGGAGAATGAAGTATTACCATCATTCTACTACTGTTCTGTTGAATATGTAAGAGGTATATGCTTATGTCGTAAAGATATGGAAAAGAATGAAGTTAATCTATTGATTAATCAATTGGTTAAGATACAGAAACAATATCATCTGGAGGTTGAGCCTCCTGCATTACTTGTTAATACGTTAAATGACTTCTATTATAATTGATGCTAAACTAATATACAAATAATGTACAATGCAATGATTATTCATCTTCCTCTGAGGAAGAATAACCTACTAATGCTACCGGAACTTCTTCCTTCTTCTTAATAAGTTCAATCTTTTGCCGCTTTATGACTATAGGTTTTGGCTGGGTAATTTGTGATTGAGTAGTCTGAGCATCCAATGGTCTCTTTGGCGCTTTGAATTTATTAAATGCTTCCTCTACGAGCTTATCTTCATCTTGTGCCTCATCCTTTATTGGTAATTTGACTTCTTTATTTTGTAGTTTAGCACTCTTAGCCTGCAAATACTCTAAATGTTCATTCATTTCGAACTGGCGTTGTTGCAATTCTAATTTATTCTGTAAATTTTCATTAATATCATTAGAATCAGTATTTTTCCAAAACTTGTTATTCTTTCGTTTTTCCTTTTGTTCTTGATACTTCTTATTTTCTTCATCTTCTTTAAGTAGTCTTTCTAAAATTTCTTCTTGAGTTTCTTGTACTGGTATAGTTGGTTTATTCTTAGGTTCAAAATTCCTGATGGCTCCTGATACTAAAACGTACCCTCCACTTTGAGGGTGTGTCTTAAATATTATAATGTTATTACATATGGGACATCTTATATTGAATTCTATGATTTTGACCCCCATATATTTCTCTGCTGTAGTTGTCTTCCTAGCATTAAACTTTCTTGAAGAAGAAATATATTCATTACATTTATTACACCTCATGGAAAATGGTGCCATTAATCTAACTTTGATAGTATCATTGGACTTTTTCTTGGTCTTTGGAACTTTCGATGGATCATAATCTGGAGGATAATACTTATTAATCGCCTTCCTTTCAGACATGGTTTAATTTTAAGGATGCGAAGAGCTCAATTTGATTTACCTGTAGATAAGCCCCCGACAAATCCCTGAACTAGCAAATTTATTAAGAGAAGGGCACTCAATAGACACTACGACAACTTAGATTTGATATATTACATGGAATTATATATTCAGTTTTTATCGTTTAAAAGATGATTGTATGAGAAAGAATACCTTTTCCTCTTCTGGCCTGTATAAAATTACAAAAGTGAAAAAAATATCTTGAAAATAAATTAACAAACTTATTCAGCATTTCTTTTAGCGGCCTTCTTGGCAGCCTTCTTGGCAGTACCGAAGATCTTCTTATCTCTGTTCTTCTTTTGTCTTCTTTGTTGTCTGGATGGCTTTTCGACCTTGTCAGCTAAACCGTATCTGACTAATCTGTAAGCTGGTTCGAACTTCTTGGCATCAGCAGCGGATTGGTAGATCAAACCGAAACCAGTAGATTTACCACCACCGAATTGGGTTCTGAAACCAAAGACGGAAACAGCGTCTTTGTCAGCTTTGTAAATTTCAGCCAATTTTTCTCTTAATTCGTCCTTGGAGACGTTAGCTCTGTTTGGGTGCAAGACGTCGATGACGAATTGTCTTCTGGCCAATAATGGGTTGGAGATAACCTTTCTGGTTCTAATAGTAACTGAATCACTCTAAATACTGTTAGTATAATGTCCTTAGGTATCTATTGTAGGTCTTATAAAAACTTTTCAACACCACTCCTCTCTCCTCTTTCCTGGGCAAATTAAGGTTGGGATGTTCACTAGTGTATCCCTTGTTTATTCTCCTGTAATTATGACCAACATATGTTCATAGATCTTTATTTTCACATACCATCTTGACGATATCACTGTTGTAAAATAGTTATCAGAATTGAAAAACTTTTAGATTCTATTGAAAATGAGTGTGCGTAGAAAATTTTTCAAAACCAAGTCGTGTGGAGGGAAAAGTAAAAAGCAGTCACACCATCAGGTGCGAACCATGTGTATTTGGTCATGTGATGTGATCACCATCAGGGGGTCTAGGGGAGTTCAGAGGTCGTGTGGTGGCGGGTTAATTAATATATTTAAGATCAGTAGAGTACTTGTAGGTAGTAGGGGTCTTTTTAGAGTTGAATTGAGTAGGGGGTTTTCAATTGGTTTTGTATTTGTTCATATGGCTATACAATGTCGTTCTCTAGTGTGTGAGTGTTGTGGCGCAGTGGGCTCAACTATATAACTACCTAGATGTATTTGGTACACTTGATTAACTCACCATAATTCCCCTCTCTTAGATCTATTGAACGACTTCTTCCCGGATGGACCCTGATATCTAACCTGTAAAGAAAAAACTCCCGTTTATCCCGACACCGACCAATATCCGAGAACTGCCCGTCCGTATTCATTTTTGCAGCAATTCCCCTGAAAATTTACGGAACCAAAGCCGAAGCGCAGGGTGAACGAATAGAGACATACAGATTACAAGGACAAGAATCATACATTCATAAATACTTAGGCGAGCTTGACTCTAACAGCCTTGACTTGAGTGTAAGAGTCCAAGGAGTCCTTACCCATTTCTCTACCGAATCCGGATTGCTTGTAACCACCGAATGGAACACTACAGTTGAAGTCGTTGTAAGTGTTAACCCAGACGGTACCTGCCTTCAATTGAGAAGCAACCTTAATGACATTGCTGATATCCTTGGAGTGGACACCAGAACCCAAACCGTAGTCGGAATCGTTAGCCAATGCAATTACTTCATCAGTGGTGCTGAACTTAGTGACAGCAACAACAGGACCGAAGATTTCATCAGTATTGATTTGCATGTGTGGAGTGACATCAGTGAAAACAGTTGGTTTAACAAAGAAACCCTTGTCACCAATTCTCTCACCACCACTGACCAAAGTAGCACCTTCTTTTTTACCAATATCGATGTACTTCAAGATCTTCTCGAATTGAGCTTTGGAGTTTTGAGCACCCATTTGAGTGTCTTCGTCGAATGGGTTACCAACCTTGACAGAGTCAAGTTTTTTGACCAAAGCAGATAAGAGTTCATCGTAGATATCTTCGTGAATGTACAATCTGGAACCGGCGCAACAAACTTCACCGGTGTTGTAGAAGATAGAGGTGAAGATATTGTCAACAGTAGCAGGGATATCAGCATCAGCGAAAACAATATTTGGAGACTTACCACCCAATTCCAAAGTAACTTTCTTCAAAGAATCGGCAGCATTCTTCATAATTCTCTTACCGACAGCAGTAGAACCAGTGAAGGAAATCTTAGAAATCTTAGGATGAGCAGTAATGGCATCACCAACAGTCTTACCTAAACCAGTGACAACATTAAGAACACCTGGTGGGAAACCAGCTTGCTTAGCCAAATCAGCAACAATCAAAGCAGATAATGGAGTAGCTTCAGCGGACTTAAAAACCATAGTGTTACCAGTAGCAGCAGCAGGAGCCAACTTCCAAGTAAACAACAAAAGTGGGAAATTCCAAGCAACGATTTGACCGCAGACACCAATTGGTTCTCTTCTGGTATAATTGAAGTGAGAGTCACCAGTTTCAATCAATTCACCAGTGATCTTATCAGCCCAACCTGCGGCGGATCTCAAGCAATTAGCAGCCAATTGAATATCACCTCTAGCATCAGAGATACATTTACCGTTATCCAAAGATTCAACATGAGCCAAAAGTTCTAAATTGCTTTCATATAAATCAGCTAATTTAGAAAGAGCTTTGGTTCTTAACATAGGGTCACCAGTGGCCCAACCAGAATGCTTGAAAGCATAATCTGCAGCTTCAACAGCTATATCGACATCTTCAGCAGAACCTTGATAAACATCGGTAATTTTCTCTTCACTAGAAGGAGAAATGGTAGTAATAGTTTCTTTTTTAACTGGGTAGACAAATTCATTATTAATGAATAAACCAGTAGGTTGCTCATATGTAGTGCCGTTTGGTAAGGTAATTGGAACCTTCAAAGGCAACGACGAATTGAATCTTACCAGAACAATTGGCTTAAGTGCAGACTTACTTACTGACCTGAACATGTTTTACTTGACTGAAAAATGGAATTTAGCTATCCTATTTATACTTCGGGTCATTGAGGGGAACATCGGTGTTTTCTCTTATACAATTTTTTGGTTTAAAGACCGAACCTCTGTTATAAGGATACGAGTCGGCAAAATGATACGGTGGGGGCTTAATAGAATATCGCAACAAGTTCTAACTGCAGTTTATAGCCTGAATCAATATAAGTACTCTGAAACCGCACAAGCTGATGCTGGTATGTTAAGCGCCACTATTGGATGTATCAGATAATATTTATTCTTGGTTTAGAGTTAGAAAAATGAATAAAATATACTTCATATTGTGCATACCTCAAAGGTCATGAAACCATTGCACAAATCGCTTCGCCAATTTCATCTTTCATGGCCAAAAGCGCTCAGGCAAACTTCCTTGATCAAATATCGCCTCATTATTTGAAGAATATGGCGTAGCCTACAACAAAAGGTGCCGAATCAACCAATGGCTCTTGCAACTGTGGACATGCGACATCCTGATTGAGGGGGTCTATTTGAATCCCTATCATTTTGCCGAATTTCAACTTCAGCAACATTGAAAATAAAAAAAATAAATTAACTGTTTTGGGATAACACTTAAGTCCGAGCTATGGAGAACATAAGAGTCCAATGAAAGAGCGATGACGTTCGGAGTTTTCGTTTTGGGCTTTCCGGAAACGAAACATGGAGAGTCTGTAGGAAACACGAAGAGCATGTTGGAAACCTGGAGAATCCGTAGGAGACATGGAGAGTTTGTACATGGAGAGTCTGTAGCCGATGGGTTTAATTGACTGTATTGTTGATTTAACGGCATTGTTCAACCTTTTGCTTTCCTACTGTGCCTGTCCCATCAAGAGCCTGGTATATACATTGAAGATGGGACATCTAATGACGCTGTCACCGGTGAGATTTACCGGTTTGCCCAGCCGCTGCGTTGTTTGTGATGACTCCGAGATCGTAAGTCCGAGTCTCTTTAAGTGCCGAAGCCCAATTATGGGGTGCTTCCCTAATCACCGAGTGGAAGAGCTAGACTTAACCCTCTCCAGCATTCCAATTGTCGACCAAAAAGAAATACTACACCCTATTGTTGGACCACTTTTGTGGTACTCCGCTATCTTACGCTATGTTGGTTGATCTCTCATGGCTTTGGCATATGCTTAAAACCGCAAATCCGGGACTCGCTAAGCCGGTCAAGGCTGGGGTGCTTCACTAATCACCGAATGAAAACCACGGGTTAACCCCTTTTTAAAAGTTCAATTCGTGAAGAAAAATATATCTCAATGTTCTTTAACCCCTTTCAATACCTTTGATTCCGGTTTTCGAAATTCATGCATCGAACATCCTCTTGGAGTAAAACCCTGGCGTGATACCATACCATCCCCAGGCATTACCCCACAAATCCAGGCATCTGAACTCACATAATGACATCATAGCCGTCTGAACCGTGCTCTGATGTCCTTAAATCCTCTAATTAGCTTTGTCTTTTGCTTACGTAAGTTTTATTTTACGCTTACATAAGTCTTTGAATGAATTTAAAAAAATCGCATTTAGCATCAGTAGGAGAGATGTCACAAACATGGATCCGAGGGCCTATTTGTGGAGTGGATAACTGTCCTTCTAGGCTCTATACGCTTTCTGATGGTCAAAAGTTTTGCCAGTATGGACATGTTCTTGAAGGAGATATGGAAATTGACAATGACCATGATGGTGAGTTTACTCAGACCAGAAGGTTGAGGTTTCAGATGAATGAAACGGGTCATTTGGTCCATAAAGATAGAGTAGAAGTGGAACAAACAAGTAGGAAATTACCGCAAAAGCAAGCCAAAGAACTTTATTTAAGACTTTTGCAAACCTTGCTTCAGAAACAAGTTGATCAGATGGTAAAGGTGCATTATAATAATGATGATGTATTCAAAAAGAGACTACGAGTAGTTGTCAAGAGTAACTGGATTAAGGTATTGGACTCCTATTTGAAGAAAGATTCCTTGAATGTAGGTGATGGACCTCCACGATTTTCTATAAATGCTGGTACTAAGCTACCTAACCTGTGGGATAATGTGCTCATTATATATCATTCAATAATTCAATTAAACCATTACCCCATTTATTTAATTGATTTTTTTCGTCTTCTCATAACCAACGAATTGCCTTCGGTCAATACGTTGGGTTTGCTTCCGTTAGATGATACTTTGAAATTGCCATCTCAATTTTATGCAAGTCTTCAAACCTCAGTAAGTGAGGCTACGTTTCTTACTAAACTCCGAGGACTCAAGAGAAGTTTACAATTACCTAGTACAGATATAGATCCCAATTACTATTATGGATATATCTTTAAAATATTTAGCCAAACATTACAATTGCCCAATTCCATAGAATTGGTACACATGACTTATAAATTAATCGAAACAATACAATTGAAACTCCAACATCCATATGCAGAATACCTGAGTACCGACGGACTAATTATTCCAGATATCATGGTAACGGTTACCATTATATTCATTACTAAAGTACATTTCATATACTTGAATGATCGAATTGATTTTGAAGAGTGGCTTAAATATTTGCATCAAGACTATGCTGCTGATTTCATTAGTAGCGAACAAGAAACGTCCCCTTATGACTTAATTAAATGGAATGATTCAAAAATAAGTGAGTATGCCGACTTTATTGGTAAATTACATAATAATACGGTAAAGACTAAAATGAGAACTATGCAAAATGACATCATGATGGAAAGATTACTCCAGATTTTTCAATCTGATTTACGGGACAATGAAGAACCGATAGCATCTACAACTACCAGTATGATGAATTTTGATAACATCGGTGTTAGGAGGTGTACTGTTAAAGATATATTCATTATTGAAAATGAGTTGTTTCGTTACTTCAGTAAAAAATTGAATTGCAAACTCCCTTCCATCTACAGACACTATCTGGCTTTAGAGAAGGTAGTACTAAAATTTCTCGCCGCAAATTACTGAGCGTTGGAAAGAGCCACCGCCAAATTACCGGGAAACCTTCGCGAGTTACCGCGAAAATAGTGAGTACTTCAATGGACGAAGATTCATTACATGAAGAAACCCATAGAAAGCGTCTAACGGGGAAACATATGGAGAAATGGGAGCCATTGGATGATATCACTGAAAAAGCATTAGAAAAGGTTCTCACAATAGCAGTCAATAAGGCGATTGATCGATATAAGATATTTGACCTTGATAATAAGGCAACATCTACTCCTAAAGTGGAAGAAGCACGGAACGCTTTATATCATACATGGTTGAGTGATAATCCCCAATCTTTCAAACGTCGTTTGAAAGTGACGAAAATCCCCAAAAAGACCACCATGCATAATAGCAGTCAACTGAGTGATGAGAATAAATTTATACTTAATTACGACGTATTAACTAGACGAAAGAAGTTACTAGAGACATATCTCTCAGCAGAACTCAAACAATTGAGTGATCTTGAGAAGAACTATAGCAAAATTAAAAGTAATCTTGACATAGATCGTCGACATCTAAATGAATATAAAAAAACCGTCAAGACAGAACAGTCCAAAATGAATCAGGAGATCAATGAGAAGAGAGCATTGTTACGGCTTCATGGTGAAACCACTGAAATAGATAAAGTGAAATCAGTTGATCTGACATCATCTAGATTTGTACCAAAGGAAGATGACAAGCATCTTCAAGTACTCGAAGACTTGAATAAAAGCCTACTCAAGTTGACTAACAATTCAAAGCATTTGCTTGAGTTTAGTGACGCGTTGCACGACTTCCAGGACTCACTTGAGCTAGATAGCTAGCGGCAGCCACTCCTATCGTCCTGCTGAGCAAGTGTACATTTATGAACTACGTATGCGATATGCTCTGTCATGCTACCCTGGTGGTATCTACTGTACACTATTAATGAAAACTACCATGACCCGGTGCAAACCTATATTGTATGTGCTATGTATAGTTGTTGCTATGTATAGTTGGCTTGTCCCTGCGTTACTCTACACCACTCTTATCCCACAAACACCCAGCATATACTTACCAAATACTCCTCCCTTGGATTCTCGTCCAGCCTCTCAGCCTCCTCGGTCTCCTCTTTCCGTTCTATCTTAATTGATATCTGGCCGTCTCGTTTCGACTCCCACACCGCCCCAAGATGGCTATCCAAGTCGAGATTGAAATTACTATCATCACTGCTTATTCTTGTAGTCTGTACTATAAACTTGTGCTTAGAAGACTTGGTACTGAGATACTTCAAGATTGATGAGTTCAATTGCTTCACATCCTTAACTTGCACTAATTCTTGTTTCACCAACTGTTGAACATCTTCTGATGTAATTGGCGATTCCTGTCCTGCCTTTGATACCTCCTCAACTGTGTACATTCTGCGGTTCTTTCTGTTTTTCCCAGCGGTTTTAGGCGGTGGTTTTGCGGTGATTTTTGGCGGGATTTTCTGGCGTTTCTGGCGGGATTTTCTTCACTCGCGTACACAAGTTACAGCCGAAGCCGAAGGATGAACATATTTTGGAAGGGTAAGGAAGCAAGTGACGTGGTAAAGTCAAGCAAGAACGGCAGTGTAGATATTGGAGATGTTGAATCTACTAGTTCAAAATCCACTACTTTAAGCTCAAGTTCGGGATCTAAAATTAAACTGAAAAATTATACGAAGCGTCATATACCATTTAATACGCCAGTTAGTCCACTTCAAGTCCCTGAGTTCAACTTAACTGAAGAAGAACAAGAAAAATACAATAAAGTTTTGGAATATTTCACCAAATTCATTGAAAGAGAAGATATTCCTATCAATGATAAATCTAGTGAAACTCATCCAATCTTACCAGAAGAAAAAGCTTGGTTAACTAAAGAATGTTTTTTACGTTACTTAAGAGCAACCAAATGGAAAACTGATCAAGCTATTAAAAGAATAGAAGAGACCTTGATTTGGAGAAGAAATTTTGGCGTGGTAGTAATTCCAAACAAAACTGAAGATAGACGTATTACTAAAGATTTGGTAGAACCAGAGAATTTAACTGGTAAAAACTTGATTGTAGGTTATGATAATGATAGTAGACCTTGTTTATATCTTAGAAATGGATACCAAAATACTAGTCCTTCTATAAGACAAGTTCAACATTTGGTATTCATGTTAGAAAGAGTCATTCACTTTATGCCTCCAGGGCTGGAAACTTTAGCATTAATGATTGACTTCAAAGCTGCACCTGACCATTTAAAGTTATCATCCAAATTTCCTTCCATCTCTACATCTAAGCAGGTTTTGCATATCCTTCAGCATCATTACCCTGAAAGATTAGGTAAGGGTCTCTTCACTAATATTCCATGGATTGGGTATACTTTTTTCAAACTTGTAGGACCATTTATTGATCCATATACCAGGCTGAAGACAATTTATGATCAGCCTTTCGAGAATTTCGTACCCCAGGAACAATTAGACAAAGAATTCAATGGTTCTATAGATTTTGAGTACATTCATGACATCTACTGGACCGAGATGAACAAGATGGCCGATAGAAAGTACGAGAATTACTTGAATAACTTTGAAAAACTTGGTGGTGGCATTGGCTTGAGCGAGTACCACTTGAGACAGGGCTACGAAGTAGAAGCAGCTTGAGCACTTGTGACAGGCTTCGAGTGGAGGCGGCATGGACGAATACCACTTAAAAGACAGAGTTCGAAGGAGAGGCATAGCCGCTTGGCTTGAAATACCACTGGAGACAGGGTTACTCATTCGAGGAAGCCTATCCTTAAAGACATGGTCACTTATTCATACACATAAATAGATGTAATATAGACTACAAAATCATACAAGCGCTTTTGGCTTTCTTGCCCTTTCGGTCTCTTGGTCATAAATAGTCTTATCGCCAAATCTTGGATAAGTATTATACCCCCAGTTGTTCCCAGAGTAGAAAGTAGTTCTATCATACTGGTTCAATTCGTAGCCATTTTTGAGTCTATCAACCAAATCAGGGTTAGCCAAAAAGTGTCTACCAAAAGAGCAAATAGTTCTATTATCAGCATTAACTGCCTCTGTTATCATAGGGTAATCACCACTATCAAAGCCGAAATTACCTCCTCTTATCAACACTCCTTTCCAAATACTCTTTATCCAGTCTAAGGAAGCCAACTCAGGATGTTTTTCTATCATATCTATTCGAGGTTCATGAATATATATGAATGCCAACTGTTGGTTATTATTAGCTCTCTTCTGGAGTTCACTCAAAATATAACCATTAGTAACAATAGGATGAATAACTTCGTCTAAACCCAAAAGTCCTTGATTATCTATGAAAGGAACCATTTTGATTCCAATTCGTTTTGGATCTACAATAGTGAAGAGATGATCAAATAACTCTAAAAGTAATCTTGATCTATTTTCTATGGATCCACCATATTTATCAGTTCTTTGATTACTACAAGGATACAAAAATTGTTCCAATAAATATCCGTTGGAGTGATGAAGCTCTATGTAATCAAATCCAGCTTCCATTGCATTCTTAGCCGCTTTAGTATAATCATCAAATATCATCTCTTTAATCTCAGTTTCAGACATCTCTTGTAAAGGCCATTCTAACTTCTCTGCTTGTTTCTTAGCAGATTCAGAGTGATATATAGGAGATGCTGATGTAAATCTATGACCATTAGACTTCAAATATTTAGGGTTGCTATTTCTACCTAATGTCCATAATTGACAAGATATAAAAGACCCATTCTTATGAACTCTATCAACAATTTGTTTCCATGCATTGGTTTGTCTAGAAGACCAAATTCCAGGATATATCTTATCTCCTGTTTTATTGGAGATAATAGTACCCTCGGTACTAAGAAATGTTCCTGGTGCCTTGGATCTATCATCATAGTATTGAAGCATGAGATCTGATGGGATCTGATCATCAGTTCTAAATCTGGTTAAAGGCAGTAATGCAATACGTTGTTGTAATATATTATGACCTACTTTAATCGGTTTGAACAAGTTAGTGTCCTTCAATGGTTTGATCTGCATAGTGAATGGGGCTGTTGCAGCAGTGGTGATGTTCGATGGGCGAGAGAAAAACTCAGAACGAAATGAGTGGTTACGTCATTACTATTATAACCCATGGAGATAGACTAGACAATGAAGTAGTTGAGAGTGTAGAAAGAATATTAACTAAAGAAGTTAACTTGGAAGTTAAAGAGAAGAAAACTCTTTCAAATAGAGCATTGGACTTGTACATTGAAATTAAAGAAGTCGATGAGCTCAATACATTTATTAAAGAGAATTTCACTAAACAACAAGGTTACGATGTAATACTACAAGCTATAGATATAAGAAAAGATAAAAAGCTTTTCATCTTCGATATGGATTCTACTTTGATCTATCAAGAAGTTATCGAACTCATTGCTGCTTATGCTGATATAGAAAGCGAGGTAGCTGAAATTACTGAAAGAGCTATGAATGGAGAAATTGACTTTACAGAATCTTTAAGACAACGTGTTTTATTATTGAAAGGTATTAATTCTACTACTATTTGGGAAGAGTTGAAACATAAAATTAAAATCACTAATGGTGCCAGAGAATTATGTAAAGCCCTCAAGAAAACTGGTTGTATAATGGGGGTTTGTTCCGGTGGGTTTATTCAATTAGCTGAGTATATAAAAGACCATCTTGGTTTAGATTACGCATATGCTAATGTTTTAGGTATTGATGAAAATAATATCTTGAATGGTACTGTTGTTGGTGAAACTGTCAATGCTGAAATGAAAGCCAAACTCTTACTAGACATTGCAGCCAAACATAATATCGATCCTAAATATGCAGTAGCTGTAGGAGACGGTGCTAATGACTTGAAAATGATGCAAGTAGCAGGATTTGGAGTTGCTTGGAATGCTAAGCCTAAGGTTCAAAAGTTAGCACCTTCCAAACTCAATACTAACTCCTTACAAGATATCTTATTCATTATGGGATACACCGATAAAGAAATAGAAGCTTTAGTAGAGTAATATACGCTCTAGCCCATGACAGTAGCTCATTCTCTCTTATTCACCTCCTTAATCCTCCCTTTCACAACACCCATGACACCATTGAAAAGTAGTACTTCTTCTCCTGACTGGAGTTCATCTTTTGAAATGTTATCTTCTTTTATGTAATTTTTCATCAAAAGAAAGTGTCTCATCACTCCACATAAACAGCCCGATGCCAATTGAGGAGTTACCCAAACATTATCCTTTTTCACAGCAATGTTTGTGATTGAACCTTCCATTACATAATTTTTGGGGTTCAGTAATATCACCTCTTCTTTCCCGGGGTTTTTCCCTGGAAGACACCTCTTTCTAGCATCATTATAATGGGGTCTATGAGTAGTTTTGAAAGAGGTGAAGGGTGAACATATAAGAGGCTTTTCGTCAATATAGACATCCCATATATCATCATTATTCTCTTTGAGCCCTGCTAATAGGTCTCTTTGTTGAGTCTCATATAGTTCTAAAGTAACTTGACCATCCAATTGTAATAAGAGTCTCACTTTTAAAGGTTTGTCCACTTGATTGAAAGATGCCATTGCTTCAATTAACTTATTGAAGATTTCTGTTTCATTAATATCCAATCCATTACCTTTCAGGAAAAAATTGCTGGTATACTGCAATCTATGTATGTGCTCTGGGAACAAGAAGAAGTTCTCTTTCTTAATATCATCTACAGTTCGAGGTGTCACTTCTGTTATTTCCGGGTCGTAACGAATAGTAGAAATGATCTTGAAGTCTTCTTCGAGAACTCCCATGTACTGGCTATAGAGATTGTCTGCCAACTTCTGTTGTTCTTCTACCCCAATCCATCCCTTACCCATTGCGAAAGATTGCAGCTTCAATCGGAGTGAGCAGCAATAAGCCGTAGAGCTTAGAGCGAGAAGCGACATCTACATAGAGGTTATTGGGATGAGCTTTTATAAACCACTCTACTAACTCCATAAGTCCCGTCTAGAGGCTATCTGACCATGCTATCAGCTACATTTGACTGTCTAATCGCTGGTATTGCAATTGTATTACTTACCTACTACGTCTAGTACCCTATTACCCGAGAAGCACGTAGACACTCGAAGCAGGCCCCTGTAAAACACCCTCGAAGCGTACTTCCAAGTCCTCTCTACATGCTTCTCGTTCCGCCGAAGCGTTAGTACGGTCTGAACCGCTTCTTCTCCTTCATGGACTGGATCTTCTCCTGGTCCGCTTTGAACTTACGCAACAAGTCGTTCATCTCCTCCTTCTTACGCTGTCTTAACTGGAACCTATAGAAATCTTCCTTTTCCTTCTTCTTCATCTTGGCCTTCGCTTTTTCACTTTCAGCCTTTAAGTTAGCTGCGTGCTGTTGTCCCAAAATGCCTGCTTTTGTCTTTCTCTGTGGTCCCACCACCAAGGTAAACCCGTCCTCATCCACAAGTTCTTTTTGTTGTTGGAAACTTTCCATAGATTCTTGTTCGGCCTTGTCGAAATTGTTTAATGCTTGAGTGACGTCTTCTGATAATTCATTAACATCCAATATCTGAGACTGGTACTTCTTTAAAAAGTATGCAGAGCCAAACTGTTCGATGGGCCAGTCAACTACTTTAGTGCCAAGGGATTTAAGCTTACCAATAGCTAACTGGAAGGCAGATTTATCAATAAAAGTAACAATTCCACAATTTTTAGGTAACTTAGAACTTACCTCATCAACAGAGGATTCAATATCCAAATCAGAAGTAAATCTAGCCAAGTCCAAAAAGACATCTTCAACAGAATCTGTCAAATAACTAGGAGTATATGATTCAACAGTAGATCCTATAGCAATTTGTTGGAAGAGTTTCTTAAACACTTGGAGTGATGCACCAATAGGTAAATTACAGAAAAAGATCGACCTACTATCTTCTTTTGATTCTTTAGTTTCATGCTTCTTATATAATATATGATGTATTATGTCTTTCTTTTCTTTCTTTTCTGTCGTTAGCCTTACAGCTAATACCTTATATCCTTTTATTTCTGTCACTGTCATCTCTTCTCTTCTCATCTAAAATATTTTTTTCTTCATATAAAAATGGAAGTGAGACACGACTCTGATCAAAATAATGGCATAAAATGATGGATTTTTGGTGTTTCGAAGCGGGGAAAGTCATTATATGTATAGTTGAGTGGAATTGAACTGATTAGTTATATAAGATTACTTTCAATCACCTGAAAATAAAAATTCCCTATGCTAAGTAACTTCGCCTAAATATACCTTGAATTCTCAACTCGCAAAATTTTCATCTGCTAAAAACAACAGCCATGGATAAAGATACTTTACTCAAGGCTTTGGCCGGTACTTTGGATGCAAGTAATTATCAACTTCGTAAAGAGAGTGAACAACAATTGTTGATTTTTCAACAACAACCAGGATTTACTGCTTATTTACTTGATTTATGTACTGAACCGGCTATTACACCAGGTATACAGATCAGTGCTACTATCTTGTTTAAGAATAGAGTTGTTAATAATTGGATTGCTACTGAAGGAAGAGAATCAATTTCTATCAATGATAATGAAAAACCTGCCATCAAAACTAAGTTAATAGAAACTTTGGTAAAGACTAATAAAGATACTAGAATTAGAGCTCAATTAGGTACTGCCCTTCATAGTATTGTTAATAGTGAAAAATGGGATGAATTAACCACTATTATAAAGGCATTGTTGAATTCTGGTGACGCTGATCAAATTAATGCTGGTTTAATATGCTTATATCATTATACTAGAGCTTATAGATGGAGTCATTTTGAGAATTCTGGAGGCTCTAATCCAGTATTGGAAGAAATTACAAGTGAACTTTTCCCTATTTTAGAATCTTTAACAGAGAATTTGTTAAGTAATGACTCTCCTTTGAGTGATGAGATGTTGTATTTGATAGTCAAGATTTTCAAATTTACCACTTTTTCCACATTGCCAACATATATTCAAGACCAAAATAACTTGGGTAAATGGTGTAAGTATCAAATTGACCTCATCAACAAACCACTTCCGGATTTTGTCATGAAAGAAGATCCTGAAGAAAGACTGTTAAAACCAAGAGTTAAGGCTGTCAAATGGTGTTTTGCCAATCTTCATAGATTAATACTGCGTCATGGTGGTGGTATCAGCACCAGAAATAAAGAATCTGCCTTTGCAGGTTTCTTCTTGTCAACTTTTGTTCCGGACATTTTGAAAGTTTATTGGTCCATAATCGAATCCTGGTCAACTAAAAATATTTGGTTATCAGAAAGCTCTTTATATCACATGGTTGCTTTCTTGGAACAATTGATTGATGACAAAGCATGGCACTTAATTAGTGGAGAGTTGGAGGCCATTCTCAGGCACGTCATCTTGCCTACTTTGAATGCTAATGATGAAACTGTTGAACTCTATGAAGATGACCCAGAGGAGTATTATAGAAGATTCTTCGATATAAATAGAGAAACGTCCACATCAGATGTTGCTTCCATTGGATTTGTCTACAGATTATCCTCCAAAAAATTCTCAGAATCTGCTAATTTATTATTGACCATAATGAATGAAATATTCGAGAAAAGATCCAAAAATCGTGATGATCCAGCAGTTGCCAAGGAAGTTGAGGGTGCTCTTCGTATCTTGTCAACCATATCATATCAATTAGTCAAGAAAAAATCTCCGGCTTATAATCAAATAGATCAAATGATTCATGCATTTGTATACCCTGAATTGTCTCCTGATGTCATAGCTAAGTTCCCATACTTGACAGCTAGAGCTTGTGATACCATCGCCATGTTCATGTACATTTACAAAGACACCAACGTCTTGCAACAGTTGTTCACCGGTGTAATCTACTGTTTTCAACAGTCAGAACACTTGCCAATTCGTTTAACTGCTGTTGATGCATTAAGAACCTTGGTAGATAATGATGCAGTAGCAGATCACATTGCCCCTCAAGTTCCTCAATTAATGGGCACCTTGATTGAAATGACAAAAACCATTGAGAGTGATACTCTTACAACCGTCATGGAGTCTTTCGTAGAAAAGTTTGCATCAAGTTTGGAACCTTATGCCACAGATTTGGCTGCAAAATTATCAGAACAGTTTTTGAGAACCGCACACGAGTTACTTGAGCTCCAAGGAAATGACCCTAATGCTACTGAAAGTGATAAAGAATACCAGGCTAGTGGTATCTTGAACACTTTGGCTACATTGGTTGTGGCTATGCAAAGCTCTGCTCCACTTGCCTTCAATCTCGAAGTAATTTTAAAAGATTTGGTTTTATTTGTCCTTGAAAACGCCCAGGTTGCGTTTTTATCAATCACTTTGGAAATCCTAGAAAGTTTGTTGGACACTTCTAAAGAGGTCTCTCCACTTATGTGGGACTTGTACAAAGCCTGTATTGATACCTTTGATACTTATGCATACGAATTTTTTGATAACTATGAAGTATTCTTCCAAACCATCATATATCACGGTTTTACCAAGGAAGATGTCACAATTGAAAATCCACACGTACAGTCATTGATCACTGTTTGTTTCGGTGTTTTACGTGGTGATACCATGGATCCTGTATTTTCGGATTCTGCATTTGAATTGCTTGAACTCACCATTACTGCATTGAAAGATAGATTCAGACCATTCTTGCCCAGATTTTTACCTGAGATTTTTGACATATTTGTCAAGTTGAAAGCTGAAAACGCTTTTGATGGCTACATGTTGCATTACCTATCTATTCTTAAGATTTTCTTTGCTGTGAGTTATGTTGATCCAACTTCTACCTTGCAGTTCTTGAACGAGAAGCAGTTTATGAACGACTTCTTCAGATTATGGGTAGAACATTCTGATGACTTCCAGAGTGTATACGGTTGTAAATTACAAATATTATCCGGTGTTTCAATATTGTGTGACGGGGATTTATCGTTGATTCGTGATCAAGACTTGATTGGGGAACTCACTGACTTGGTTGTATCCAACCTCGAGGTATTGCCAATTGCATACAAAACAAGAGAAGAGATTCAAAATAGAGATTTCGGTGTTAGACAATTTGTTAACGACGAGAATGATGAATTTGGTACCGAATACTTGGCTGATGATTATGATGTGGAAGCAGAGTTAGAAGCCCAAAAACAAACCCCAATCGATAATCTCAATGTCTATCTGATATTCGTCAATAAAATGCAATTGCTACAACAGCAAAAACCAAATGTTTATCAAGAAATTGCAGGCAGATTCTCTGACGAGCAAAAAGCAGTAGTTTCCAAGGTATTTGATGTTGTCAATAGACACTAGATCAATACATATATTCCCATTGCTGCTCCATTTGTGGTCTAGGCACGATCCACTTACCTTGTAAGAAGCACACCGTAATAATATCATTGATGAAAGATAAAAATCTATAGTTAATGTATATAAGTACTTATGAAGATGACTATGTAGAAAATATCGGTATCTTACCTACAATATTTGGCGAATCTTATGTAATTATTATTAGGCCGTTGCTGCTTAGTTAAATCTGTGCGTATTAAAATTGCCCCAATTTGAAGGCAATTATTTAGAACATGTTTTCAGGATTTGGTAATGCCGTGTTTGGAGGTTCTGCATTTGCGCCTATAAGTAGCAAGTTTGAAGATTATTTCAGGGTATACCCCATTGTGATGATGCCCGATGGTGTCAGGAAAGATGATGCTAATTATGGTGGTAAGATATTCTTACCTCCATCAGCTTTAAATAAGCTTACCATGCTTCATATCAGGTATCCCATGTTGTTTGAACTCTTGAATGAAAACAACCAGATAAAGACACACAGTGGTGTTTTAGAGTTTGTTGCTGAAGAAGGAAGAGCTTACATACCCCAATGGATGATGAACACACTTAATGTTCAACCTGGTCAGCTCATTCAAATATCCAGTTGTGATTTGCCGCTAGGTAAGTTTGTCAAGTTAGAACCACAATCTGTGGACTTTTTGGAGATCTCTGATCCTAAGGCTGTTTTAGAGAATGTATTGAGAAGGTTCTCTACATTGACTGTTGATGATATTATTGAGGTAAATTATAATGACACTATATATGGTATAAAAGTACTAGAGGCAAAACCAGTTTCTGAGAATCAAGGTATTTGTGTTATTGAAACTGATTTGGAAACTGACTTTGCTCCTCCAGTTGGATATGTAGAACCAGAGTACAAGCCTAAGAGCCAAGCACCAACTAATAAACCAATAACCCCTTCTAGTGTTAATAAAGGTGCAGGTGCTGCAACCATGGCTAAGTCCCTTAACTATGCACAGTTAGCTGCCCAATCAAGTTCGACCTCATTCCATGGATCTGGACAAAAATTATCTGGTAAAGTCGTAGATAAGCCTGCAGAAAAGCAAATACAAGTGGATGATCTCGACCCTAATGCCCCCGCTGCCCCTCTTCCGATACCAGAAAATCAGTTGTTCTTTGGATTCCCGGTTATTTTACCTACTCCTGAGCATACTGATGAAGAGGTAGAAAGCAACGCTAATGCATTTGGTGGTGAAGGTCAATCACTCAGACAAAGTAAGAAAAGAAAAGATAAAAATACTCAGCATCCACCATTGAAGAACCACTCTAGGAGCCCCGATTATATAGAGATCGACTGATGAATATACATGCATGGTGAATTTGTTATATCTATTAGTTAATTATACGGCGTCAGAAGGAATAAAAACATCATTACCTTGTTCAATAGCTCTTTTTGTATGGTACACAATATCAGTAGATTCCCATGGATAAGCAATCCAACAATCTGGAACAGTTCTGGCAGCAAAATAGTTACCGGTTTCCATTATCTCATCAGGTAAATCTGCTCTCTTGGCTTTTTGCTTATCGTGTAAAACAAAGATACCGAATTTGGTATCTTTAGGATCGGCACCTTTTGCAGCAGCCTGTTCAACAACATCTTTCTTTAATTCAGAAACTGCATAATGCAAGGTTGTCCTTGTGTCATCAACTTCATCAATGATTAAGACGTTTTTACCTACCAAATCAACCTTGGACTGGTGGTAATCAATCCATTGGGTTCTAACCACTTTTGTTCCAATGTTCTCAGCATTACTTCCGTAAGTGTCAATATCTTCATAAAGCGATAAGATAATAGCCATAATTCTGACATTTGGTTGACCTGGCTCTTTCAAGAAAGATCTCAACATACGAGCTGGGATAAATCCACCACCACCAATGGCAATAATTAAATCAGGCTTGAACTGCTTGATCTTATCTGCAGTTTCCTGACATAACTGGTGGACATTGTTGTAAGAAATATACATCTTTGAAGCTTCGACATCGTCAACGTCTAACTTTTGAGCTGGTGTATTATTGTTGGTTGTTGGACTCATGGTCGAATAACTAGGGGATTTGGTTTACCCAAGTAAAAGAGAGAATAAGGAAAAAATTGCAGATTTAAATCATCATCAGCGCAGGAAGGACGAAAAATTTTCCGAGGCGAGATTTCCCTGAATAATCATTAAAACAGGTTTTAAACAAGTTTATTTAGTCGTAAAAATTCCAAAAAAATTGTAGAATGTACTCATTGAGCACCTCATATATACATGTAAAAGAGGAGTCAAAATCTCTTGATTTAATGGGTAAAACCTTTACATTAATTTTGAAATAGCTCCGCGGAAGAGCTAATTGCAACAACTATACATTTTAGGCTTTGGCCGCATTGTTGCCCCTGCACGTTCCATAATCAGTAATTCGGGCCATGTTTATCGGAGCTTATTTACGTGTACCCCAACATATTTTTGGGGGTATCCTAGAATGTAAATTGTTTGATTGAAATTTATATAAAGGGTTCAATAAAACTCATGTGACAATATTTGCAGCAATGAAATCGTAAAAGTTGCAAATTTTACAATTTTTCTTTTTATTGAGATAAACCAATTTTGAAGTAAACCATTTTTGGAGTCAGCAGGATCTGAGGTATGATATCATGTCATAACCAATAACATCTGTGAAATAACCATGTCAAGCAATCAACAACTCCGAGCAACCCTTTAAGAGAGACTGAGAGCATGTAAAGACTATTGCACTTACTAGCACCATCGCACTAATAACACTTGATATCACTAGAGGTAAATATTATAACGATCTTATTCAATTATCTTTGTTAAATTGTGTAGTGGCCGGTGTGTGCTCTCGGTGTAGAGTAGCAGCGCTGCTTGTCTTGAATTTACGAGCTGTCAATTTTTACGTGTATACTCTAAAAATAATGGCTTTATATCCCTCTCTTGTCCTGTGCTTTCTCTTTCAGTCATGCATTTGTTGGTAGCTGTTCTTGTATTATCAAAGTTGTTTGAGGTAGTAAATGGTGAGAAGTTTCACATAAAGACAGGAGAAAAGGCATTATGTGTTCCAATTACTTGTGACAAGGGTTTAGGTTCGATGGAGATCGAGTTGAGGTCTAAATATAGTACACCTGCTTTGATAATCCCTTATCACGCCTATGACTTTCTCTCCATTCTAGAACCATATCAATACAACAGTGTTCCTATTGAAGAATACCTTAGGGTTGTACCAGAAAACGAATACCCCGAACGAAATGTGAAGTTAGAAAACTTCAAATACTACTTCGAGCCTCGTTCATTTCAGATTATTTTCCTAACTGATCATCTATCGAAATTATCCAACTTAAAGTTCCGTTTGGAGACATCCCCCGATGAGTTGGGAGGTGAGACAAAGACATTAAAGAAGGAATTTGCAGAGTCACTTCACTATTGTATTTATATTGCACCAACTACAGATGACTACGATATAACTGTAATCGTAAAGCATTCTAATGGTTATTTGAATGGTCTTGATTATCAAAGCTATCTTCATTACTTTGTGGGTATTCCCATAACGTTGTTATTGGTTATCGTTTTATTTAGGAATGTTATGGTGAAGAACTTGTCTGATATTCCGGTGGTTACCAAATATGCTTTATTTTCGATCATACTACCGCAAGTAGCTGTAATTATTGTACGCCAAGTTGTGCATCATGTCTTGAATTCCACTCGGGACGCTGGAGCGATGGCTACCACTGTTGAAAGTGTCAATGACTTTTTGGACAAAGTATGTCATGAGGCTCCTAAATTCTTTCATCTATACTTCTGTATGGGATATGGTGTCATTTACTATCATAGACCCACTGGATCATTTAAAGAATTTCCAAAATTGAAAAAGCAATTAGCCTATAGTTTGATCATCCCATATTACGTATCAATTACTTTAAAATATTGGTTTTTTGATAAGAAAAGAACTGTTGACTTATTCATTGTTCCAGATGGTGAAAAAACTCTTTTCTATAAAGTATCTTGCCTCCCTTCAACTTGGGTGCCATTTGTGATATATTTCTTGCTGATAATACAGTACTTCAAGACAAGAAAGATAATAAGAAAGTTTCCGCCATACTCTTCAGCAGTAGAGAATCATGAAGAAAAAAATCATAGACTAATCAAAGCTTACAAAAGGTCGGTTGTTTTTCTTTCAATTTTACCCATCTTTCAAACTGTCATTGGTATTTTCCTCCCTTTAGTAGTATCTGATTACATCTATAACACGCATGATCCCGATTACAAATTTGCCCAAATACGTCATCTATTGCCATATGATATTAGAGCCGAAATCATTTGTCGATGGATTTATATTGTGGCTGTCTATCTTTTATGGACCAAGAATTGTGTAGGTCTAACTGCCAACCAGAAAGTACACCATGAATAAATTATGTAGACACTAGAGATTACAAATATCATGCAACAGTAACCCCTGCACCAAGAAAACATTTTTCATGGTTACTCATTTCTTGAATCAATCCATTAACTATACTATCATACTCTGAACTCCCCCTCACTCTTCTAGAATAGTCTTTTGCAGCATTTTATGGTTTTTTCTCAGTCGAAAAAGTCGAAAAAGTCGAAAAAAAGACAAGTATTAGCATGAGGTTGGTAGTGTTGTATTTATTAGCAGTTACCCTAGGTGCAATCTTGGGTATCGACTATGGACAGCAATTCACCAAGGCATCATTATTAGCTCCTGGAGTTAACTTTGAGATCTTATTAACTGAGGAAGCCAGAAGAAAGGACTTATCTGGTTTATCCATTAGATCACCTAAGAAAGACGATTTGGAAAGAGTCTACGGTAGTGCTGCTACATCGTTATGTACAAGATTCCCAGCTAATTGTATCACTGGGATCAAACCTTTATTGGGTAGATCATTACATGATGAAGAAGTTAGTCAATATTTGACTACTCACTTTGGCGTTAAAATCATCGAAGATACTGATAGATCCAATGGAATCAAATTTGACTTGGGATTTGTTAACCAATCATATACTTTCTCGGTAGAGGAAATTTTGGCCATGACTTTAAAAGAACTAAGATCAAGAGCTTTCAGCCATTTAGAGGAAAGCCCAACAGCTAAGGCTATTGTTGATGATGTAGCTATATCTGTACCACCTTTCTTCAGTCAAGAACAAAGACAAGCTTATTTAGATGCTTTGGAATTGGCTGGATTCTCCAATATCTTAGGATTAGTTGATGAGGGTACTGCTGTTGCTGTTAACTTGTTGACCAAGACCAGATATGAACAAAAGGATTATGATAACAAAAAGAGGTACAATTTGATTTACGATATGGGTGCTGGTTCCACTAAAGTCACCTTATTCTCAATTACTCCATTCACTAATCTAACCACAGTTTTAGAGTTGGAAAGTATTGGATATGATGAAAAATTCGGTGGGCTGCTTTTGACTGAAAGTATCTACTCTATCTTAATTGAAAAATTAGCTGCTTCTTTTTCTTTGGATGAAACTGCAAAACTACCTCCTAAATCAGCTGCTAGATTGTATGAAGCTGCAGAGAAAGCTAAGATAATTTTATCTGCTAATGCTGATTATCATGTTAGTATTGAATCCATATTAGATGATAAGGATTTCAAAGCAGTTATTACAAGAGAAGAGTTCGAGGAAGTTAACATTGATCACATGGCAAGAATCACCAAACCAATTCAAGATGCTTTAAGTGGTACAGGTATCACTATAAATGATCTAGAAGCTGTTATTTTAACTGGTGGTTCTTCTAGGGTTCCATTTGTTCAAAAGCACTTATCTACTTTTGTTGGCGAAGATAAACTCGCCAAGACAGTAAACGCCGATGAAAGTTGTGCTGTGGGTACTACCGCTAGAGCCTTTAGATTGAAGACTAAATTTGGTACCAGTAAAGACTTCGAAATTGTAGATAAGTCATACCATAACTATGAAGTTAGCTTTAATGGCGAAGAGTCCTTAATATTCGAGAAAGGCTCTATCATAGATTCTATTAAAAGAATTAACTTTGGAGAATTACCAGAAGATATTTCGATCCAATTATATGAAGATGGAAGACTATTGAAGTCGTTCAATATCGATAAAGTCGCTGATATCACTTGTAATGACGATAAGAAGTATTCAAAGCAAGTTTTTGGTACCTTTGTTTTGGACGGAAACAAGATGTTTGGCTTGAAAAAGTTGGAAGCTGAATGTGTAAAAGAAGGTGGTTTCTTTGATAAGCTCTTGAAGAAAGAAGAAGAAAAAGAAAGTGAAGAGCCTGAAGACGAAGTTGAAGTAGAAGTAGAACAAGCCAAAAATGCTACCAATGCTTCAAGCTCAGAAACTAGACCTTCTAGGAAGGTATTAAGACCAGTACCAATTGGTATCCCAAGACCAGTTTACCCTAATATTAGACCAATGTCCAAACCATTGAAAGAAAGAATTACTGACAAGTTGTCGTACTTGGATTCTAGGGATGAATTTAAAATACGTCTTGATAATACCAGGAACAGATTAGAAGCCGCTTGTTATGCATTACGTAATTCAGTTGATGATAACGAAGATAAAATTGGCAACGAAATATCAGTCGATGATTTAAGAACTAAGATAAGCGATACAATTGAATGGCTTGAGTTTGAGAGTGATGATGCACCAATTGAAGAGTTTGAACAAAAGATTAGACAAATAGAACTCAGACGAGATGAGATTGATACTATCCTCAAGATGAGCTCTACAGACTTATCATTGGCAGGTTTGACTAAACTTTATGAAGATGGTACATCGATAATCATGAAGATTCAAACCAAGATGCTAGAATTTGGCAGTGAAATCAGCGAAGTAAGGCAAAAGTATAGCGAGAAAGGTTTTAACTTCGATAAGGAAAATGACAGAATCAAGATACAGCTTTTGAGTAAAGGTGAGGACAAGATGTTGACTCTCGATAAAGGATTAGCAAAGTACAAAGAACTCTTGACGGAGTTAGGAGATATCACCCAACTCAACGAATATTACTTCAACGAGATTCCAAAAGCGGAGCTATTTGAAAAGTTTGAAGCTATTTCTGATAGCATTGTTCAAATGTTGGCAGACTTGATAATGCTTGACCAATCACACCAAGAAAGAATTAAGTTGTTCAATGAAAAGTACGAACAGTTGGTGGAAAGGCAAGCAAAGAAGGAGCTTAGAGATAGGTTAAAGGCTGAGGAGAAGGCCAGAAAGGAAGCTGAGAAGGGTACAGTAGCTGATGATGAAACTAGTGAGAATCCTGAGAATGAGGAACAGGTTGAAGAACCAGAAGTTGAACCAATTGAATCATCCGGGTCAGCAGACTCTGAAACAGAAATTGAACATGATGAACTTTAGTATCATATATAGATTAGCACATAGCACTAATAAAAGTAGCTGCAACGAAAATTGCGAAAAAATTATCATGAGTAACAGTATGTTGAAAGACACTTATACGAAGGACACATATACTAACGATAGTGCAGACAATGGATATGGAGATGATCGAAGGGGTGGGAAAGATAACTCCTATAGTACTTACCAATCAGTAGCCCGAGAAAGGAGTACAGATGACAATGGGTATAGTAGGAAAAGGACTAGAGATGAAGGGTTCCAAAATTCAAGGCACCAGGTCCCAAAGAATAACAGTACAGGCCCACGAAGTAACGAAAAAGGAAGAGACAGTTATATAGGTACTAACTATTACCAATCTGGGCCTGACCTGTACTCATCTGGTCCTGGCCCATACTCATCTGGTCCTGTCTCATACTCATCGGGACCTGACCCATACTCATCAGGACCTGTCTCATACTCATCGGGACCTGATCCATACTCATCAGGACCTGACCCATATTCCTCTAGGCCAAGTAAATACCCATCTGGACCAGGAAGATACCCATCTGGACCAGGATATTCCTCAGGCTCAAATAATTATTCGCCTAGACATAATGGATATTCACAAAGACGTACATACCCACAAAGGGATGGGTACCAACGTGATAGCTATAAACCATATGAACGAGATAATCATTCAAATTACCATACTCCTAGAGAAAGATATTCGAGAAATAACAGAAAAAATGAAGACTATACCAGAAGAAATGACCAAGAGGTGTATCAGCCTGCGCCAGTGAAAGAACAAGAGAAGATAAAGAATCCTGATCTAGTGATTAAAACAAGCGAAGAGAAACTAAAACAGCTTAATGATGTGGCATTTCTTGAAGAAATCCTAGTAAGTGATTCAAAATGGGGCGTTAAACCTAAAGGCTTCGAGAAGGTTTCATCTCAGAGGGCTAAATTATCGGGATTGTTTCCATTACCAGGATATCCTAGACCAATAGATTACACGAAGTTGGAAGGTTCCATTCAAGAAGGTACGTCAGGAGGTGGATTATTGTTGGTAGATTCTCAAATTGATTCTAATGACTCTAAGGTTGCAAGAACTTTGATAATCGAGGGAATCGACTTCGACACTATAGATTACTTGAAAGTTACAGAGTACATTAGTAACAAGTTGAATAATATTGATTTATCCACTCTCTCTGACCAAAATATTGAAAGTAAGTATAAGACCAAAGATAATAAGAGCTTGATCATTGAATTTAGAAGCAACGAAACTGCCACCATATGCAAAGAACTTTCTGGTTCACCATTAACTATAGATGGAAATGAATGTGTATTGAACTTCAGAAGACCCAAAGGGTATATTGCTCAAGGATATATCAAGAATCCAAACAAAACAGAGGATAACGCATATAAAGTCACCTTCAGGATTGGAACTGAATTCGAGGAATCTGATGTAATAAGTCAGATAAAGTCGATAGCTGAAGTGGAATCTTACCAATTTTTAAAGGACAAGATATCTAAAGAAAGCCTAGGTATATTATTTGTCAATTTTAAGCTTGAATCATTCGAGCCAAGTAAAGCCATAAAATTCGTGGAAGCAGTTAAAAGCGAGATTAAGTCTAAAATTAGTGATGTTGTTAAGTCAAGTCACTTTTCGTGCATTAATCCTGGAGAAACTAGTGTACAACTGAAGGCTTTAGATGAAAAAACGTTATTGGAGTACGTCAAAAGCCAAGATATTTCTGTTACTGTCAACTCAGAGGGTATTGAAGTGATTAGCACCACTAAAAAGCTGAATGTTATTCAAATACTCAATGCAGTAACTACGAAAGATCTTGCCGATGATGCAAATTATGACTTCATACTCAAAGATATCGAAGAAGAAGTGAAAAAATTTGGAGAGGTAATTCAAGTAAAAATTCCACGCAGCACCTCTGAACTATTGGTAGGATTAGAGCATCTAGCAGAGTTTGACCTCAGTAGAATATTCGTTGAGTTTGTAGATGAAGAAACTGCACTCAAAGCTATCATGGGATTAGCTGGAAGAAACTACAATGATAGAACGGTTTTATGTTCATTTTATAATGCAGATGATTTCAAGAATAACATACTATAAAAGTCATAACCTATTTTCGGCTAAGAAGAGTTTCAAGTCGTGAGGAACATTAGGGTCATAACCATGTCTTACAATTAAGTCAAATAATTTCTTGGGTAATTCAGGAACGAAACTCAAGCTTAACTTAATAATTTCATTTTGTTCTAAAGCAGGGAATTTCCTTAGTAATTCCATGGGTTGATTTGAATTCAATAATGCAGTTCTATTGTTTATCAATTGTGCAACAATAAATAGGATATTCATATGAGTACCATAAGCTAATAAAAAGTCCCATAGTTTTAGTACTGATTGTAAAGGTGGAGTACATGCACATAATGTTAATACTGAAGGGAAAGCATAAATCTCAGCCTTCAAGAATTTAGATTCAAAGAATTCACTCAATGTGGGATCAATTATTTTTAGTACAGTTTCTACTAATTGAGAACCAGTATGTACACCTTCAAGACTTGGAGTAACATATAATGGAATTTGTTTGGTTACTAAATGATGTAGAATAGCAAAAGCTTGTGGTTCAGATTTATAACAAGTGTATATGATTGGAGCCAAAAGTACATTCAATCCTTGAACATAACCTACGGTATTAGGGGAACTAATAGCTATAGCAGATAATATTCTAACAAGTGCATTTTCCAGTACTTTCAGATGAAAATTATTGTCGTTCATTAAAGTTCTGAACGTATCATTCTTGATCTTATCATATATATCCTTATTTAATTGAGTAGATGCCTTAGTTACTAACTTTAAATAATCCCTAGTAGGAAATACTGGTACTCTACATAATATAGTCCATACTGTTTGCCTATAAGGACACAGATCATAACCCGCAGGAATCGATAGTCCTTCAATCAATATCATATATCTTAGTTGTGATAAACTATTCTCTAACAATATTTGCGGTGATCCTATGAATTGTTCTATGGAATCTTTCCTTCTACCTCTAACTCTTTCCATGGCTTAAATAAACAATCGCGATCAGTCAAAATTTTATTATCATGGCATTATTTATGTTCGGCATAGGGAACATCCTCTACGTTGGATTGCTAATCCTTAATGCTATTGCAGTATTAAGTGAAGACAGGTTTTTGAATAGATTGGGGTGGAAAAGTGATGGATCATATGGGAGTAGCTCTTCGGTGAAAAGTAGGTTGATAAATTTGATAGGTGCCACAAGGACGGTCCTGAGGCTACCACTTATATTGGTGAATACCATAGTGATATTGTACTTGGTTCCTTTTGGATAGGGAGTTAGAAGGTGCTAGCTTGAAGTGGTGTGCCAGTAGGTTACCGACAGGATAGTATTATACATTTTACACTACATATACAGAAACCCCATGTGCTGCCACTTACATGATCAACAGCGATTGGTATTTTATCTTTCAGTCCTGATTAACTACGTAATGGTTAATACAGACGTCTATTTACACTACATATACAGAATCATCATTCGTGTCATCATTATCTATACAGGTCTATTGGTTTTCAGATTTCACTTCTGGAGAGCCTTGACTATGCAATTTGTCTCTCGACTTTTTGAATAACTCTTCCTGCTGCCTCAATAATTCCTCCTCTGACAATCCGGAATTTTGAAATTTATTATTTTTCTTTTCTTTGCCCTTCAACAACTCTTTATGTTCTTCTAATACCTTATTGATGATTTCCAAATAATTGGCAAACCCCAATTCTTCCAATGCCTTAATTACATGATCCGAAGCAATCGTCTTTTTGGCTTCCTTCTCTGCTATATCATTCAGCTGAGTAGATAATATCATTACAAACTCAATACTACATTCTGTGATCGCTTCTCTAGCTTCTTTTGAGATAGCTACATCACTAGGTAATATTTCTGAAAGTATCTTCTGTACTGTAGCCTTTGGTAACGATAAATCTTCACCACTAGTATACTCTGACATCTTGTTTTTATTTATCTGCTGTGGTGGGTGTCTGGCGTGTTTTGTGTAAGTTTATCTCATCATTTTCTAAGGATTTTCCTGTCCTTTTTATAGTTTTTTTTTTTGCTAAAAACGAGTCAAAGCCACGACTATTAAACGTTATGCATTACTATTTACATTTAGTGGTTGGATTTTGGTTAAATCATTGTGAGCTATAATTACGAGATTATCTACATCATTTGGTTCTATTTTCAGTTCTGATGCGATAGAATTGTGTAAAATACTTGCTCATGTATAAGAATTTAACTCTTATCTGTCCCAAGTGGCTCTTTAGCAGCCGGCTGTTGTGATTCCTTGGTAGGTGAATGTTTAGCAGACGAATGTTCAGCAGGCTGCTCATTAATAAACTCCTCCAAGCTCTCGATAAAACCATGGGGATCATCAGAAACCAACCAATGGCTGGTATCGAACTCTTCATAGTCAATTTTGGTGAAATACTTGGAGAACTCTTCATTTACTAATTTTCTGGTAATAAAATTGGAACGAAGTGCCTTCATTACTTTGACAGGTTTGTTAAACACCTTACCTTCTAATTTTTCAGCTGGCCAATCTCCTAGCTGCTCCAATACGTTATCCTTTAAGAAATTAAGAACAGGAGGTCTTAACTTGGTCTTTCTCTGTTCAAGTCTTAAATTGTTTAATAAGAATAATCTGAAACGGGGATTAGGAACAAATCTTTTGAGAACCTTATCAGCTGCTATATAAAATTCTTTTAAGCTCATAGTATCAGGCACTTTAATTCTTTCCACATATCCAAGTCCTATTAATTGAGTATGATAAATTTGTTCTAATGGTTCTTTCACAGGACTATTGTCTATGACCACTAATTTTTTTACTAAATCTGGTCTTAATAACGCAACAATCATTGCCACTTTAGCCCCCATGGAATGTCCAACTAATATAGTATTTTTAAAATCTCCAAAATCCATAGTGAAAATTACGTCTTCAGCCATGGTATAATAATCATATGGCTTTCTTTGAGGAGAACATCCATGGTTCCTTAAGTCCATAGCAAACACTGGTTTCTTTGTATCTTTGGAAAGCATGCGAGCTACATTCCTATAATTTTGTGTACTACCAAATAATCCATGTAAGAAGATTATTCTTGTTCCAAAGATATCCACCTTATGTTTTCCCTTGTATTGAATAGTATGTAAACAAAAAGGTCCCCTTTCTTTGAGATCTTTAACTTTGTCTAATTCTAGATCCTTTATATTATACCTTGGATTATGTACAATTGAATTATCATCATATAAGAGGTTCAGTTCATCATAATTAAGCTCATTGGCCTTTTCACTCATTCCAAATCTAAACTTTTCATTGACTTTTCTTATAGCTCGTTTGATTCTAGGCACTTTAAGAGATTTTATAACAGGTCTATTAACCGGTTTATTCTTCAATAACTTCGTTATCGTACTGAATTGACGATAACTACTTACTGACATGGCTAGATAAAAAAAGTGTACGCACCAACAAATTTTTTGCTATAATCTCATCCCATAGAAATTTGCCATAAGACACTTAACCACAAATACAAAGAGATGGAAACTAGTCCGCTAGTAGCATATAAGTTTGATGATTCAAACACATTATTGGCATCAGTAGTGGTATCTTTAGATATTCATCAAGTGAGAGTAGTGTCTGTTGATTCAAAATCAGAGTTTGATGTTAATACTAGTATTAACTTAGACAAAGATAATAGAGTATCAAGTTTAAATTGGATTCATTTCCAAGATGATACTCAAATTGTTGTTATTGGATGCAGTAATGGTACTATATTATTCTATTCTCCTTTAACCAACACAATACTTAATAAATTAACTACTTCATCAAGTAGTTTAATTACTGATGTCATCTACTCATCGCATACTAATTCGATTTGGGGTTGTGATATTGGAGGAAATGTATACGAATGGGATATGGGATTTTCATTAATTTCTCAGTTCACTGCTCCAGAGTTACTAGAGAATGTAGATTCTGTCCATAATATCTTAGTCATAAGTTATAATAATGAACCTCATTTATTATTAGGATCAAACTCCATCTACCTTGTAAATATTGCCTCAAAAGAACTCATTCATACATTCCCAGCTCATGTTAATTCCATAACTTCCTTGACTCCTGTACCTTATAATAGTGATTATTTCTTGTCAACTGCCAACAATGACAGATTCATAAATTTGTACTCTCTTTCCAAGAGATCCATAAAACAGGTGTTTGTTGCCCAAACCTCTGTATTAGATATATCAGTTGGGGCAGTTGAAGATAAAACCATCTTAGTAGCAAGAACTGAGAATGGTGTATTAGAATGTTTCAATTTAATCTTGAATGATGATACTGCTATTGCTAGCCCTACTAATTCTAGAAAGAAAAAAAGAGCTCAACTTGGAGGCTCAAAATCAAGACATGCTGATGGTTCTATTAACTTGGTAAAACACGTTGATGATATAAAGGAAAATACCAATCCAAAACTTTTCATTGTTGCATCAACAATCAAACAAAACTTAATAATATTCAGCTGGCTCGAGAACGCAACTGTACATTTATTTGACTCTAGAAGATGGTTGGATGATAAGAGATCAGTGATAATCACAGATAAGATTGAGCTCACCAAAAAGAAGACCGAGATTGTCTCTGCCCATCACGCTTTAAATGGCCATGATGTTGCTTCAACCAAACATTATAATGAGGGAAATGCTACAGTCAGCGATGGATATGATTTGACCCATATCAATGATGATGATGACGATGATGAAACATTAGCAGAGAGAGTTGCAAAGTTAACTACAGATGCCATGATTGCTCCTAAAAAACAGAAAAAGGCATTGAACAATAATAATACATTAACCACCATTTTAGCTCAATCATTAAGAAATAACGATCATTCCCTTTTAGAAAGTGTCTTAATCAATAAAGATCAACAAGTAATACAAAACACCATTTCAAGATTAGATCCAACTTTAGCAATTATACTATTAGATAGGATCTCAGAAAGAATTGCTAGACAAGCATCAAGATTTGACCAATTACTTTATTGGTTGAAATGGATTATAGTTATCCATGGAAGCATATTATCATCTATTCCAAGCTTAGCTGCCAAGTTATCTAATTTGCATGGTATTTTGTCCAAGAAGGCTGATACATTACCAAAACTTTTGACCTTGAAGGATAAAATGACAATCATTCAACAACAATACGAATTTAATAGAATGAAGCATGATTTTGATGGTGAAGATTCAGAAGAAGATACTGATGTTGAGTATATTGAAGAGTTGGATGATGCCAAAATTAATGGTGAAATTGAGTCTGATAGAGATGATTATGACGATAGTGACATGAGTGTAGATGAATCTGAAGACGAAAAGGATTTCCCTACAGCTTTAGACCTTGAAGCCGATGAAGATGACCAAGACGATGGTTACAGTGATGAAGAAATCAATGTCAACAATGATGTAGTAGACTCTGATCAAGAATAATAGCATTAGAGAAATAGTAGCATTAGACTAATATAAAATTGAATGGAGTGTAGTAGCATTTCGCAGCATCAAAATTTTGCAGCCCCAAAAAATTGTGCAACCTCAACATGTTGAATTGGAGACTAGTGTACTTGATAACATTTGTCTTGAGGTTCATATTTGGACTTTCTGATTCATACATTCATCCCGATGAGCATTTTCAAAGTCTTGAAGTTTTAAGTAGCAAAATTTTTGGGTTTAAGACAGCATTTCCATGGGAGTTTTTATCAGATCAGCCTGCTAGAAGTTATGGTCCATTATACTTATTTTATGGTCCTTTACTATATACTATAAAATATCTTGGTATAAAAGTCAGTCCATTAGGAATATGGTATCTTGCAAGATTACAGTTAATTATATGTAGTTGGTTGGCAACAGATATGTGCCTTTATAGAATACTACCAACCAAGCCAGAACGTGTTAAAGCGGTATTCTTCACCCTGACATCATATGTAACCTTAGTTTATCAATCGCATTGTTTCTCCAATAGTTTAGAAACACCTTTGGTTCTTTACTGTGTGATGTTAATAAGCGATTTCCGATTCGATTTAGAGATCAACAAGGATAAAGCTAATTATGAAAAATTATTTTTCTTCGGTATAGCATTAGCAGTCGGAATTTTCAATAGAGTAACATTCCCAGCTTTTTTGCTTTTACCTTCATACTTTGTGTTGAAGTACTTCTGGAGATTCAAATCAGCAGTAGTACCTTTTTTGCTCGGGTTCTTAATTCCTACTGCCTCATTTATAGCCTTGGATACAGTTCTATTCAAAGGAACTCATTTGGTTATAACTCCCCTCAATAACTTGATTTACAACTCGAGTCGTGAAAATCTTGCATTGCATGGAATTCATCCATATTATACTCATATATTAGTTAACTTACCTCAGATTTTTGGACCATTATTGCTTGTTCTATTCTATAATTTTAGAAACACATATTACAAGACCGTACCATTCTTATCATTTATCAGTGGATTGGTAATTCTATCATTAATTCCACACCAGGAGTTGAGGTTCCTAGTACCATTGGTTCCAATTGCTTGTTGTTGTTTGGATTTCAGCAGGGTCGATGGAGTTGATACCGAGAATGAAGAGATCAAAGAAAAGATAGCTCAAAATGACAAGAATTTGAAACCTATCAAAGTTTTATCCAAGAAATCTACTTTAGCAAACATTTTGGTGATTCTTTGGTATGTCTTTAACATTTTCATGTGTGTATTCATGGGCATCTTACATCAAGGTGGTATCGTTCCAGCTCTTGCCTACCTTCATAATGACCACCAAGATTATATACAGATTTGGTGGAGAACTTATTCACCTCCCAACTGGTTATTGGGTAGTACCACTGCAAGCATGACCACATTAGATAAGTATACTTCAGCAGACACCATCATCGATGCTATGGGTAGTGATCAACAATTGATATATAACCTCGTAAACGACCTTCTAAAAGAGAAGAGGAAAGTTGTCTTGATTGCACCAGTAGCGTCCGTCAACTGTGATTTCGACTCATCCATAATAAAGCTGATATGGACATATAATTACCACGTCGATCTTGACCACCTCAACTTCGACTCGGTCGAATGCATCAAACCTGGACTCGGTATCTACGAGTTTTTATAATTACGTGTAAATATTGTATTAGCGTACTATATAATCATTTGTAAAATTCGAATTTATCATGTTCTGAACCAGTCTTGACTTGTCCACTGTATGCTTCCTCTAAGTCACTTTGCAAAATCATGTACCTATTCTTTCTAACGGCTCTCAAACCTGCCTCTTGCATTATGGCAGCAATGACAGCACCTGATAATGGGTCATTTCTAAGGATTAACGAATCCAAATCTGCTTCTGGAGCCAATGCCATTTTGGATGCGATAGTTGAGAAGATTAATCTTCTTTCTCTTCTGTCCTTTAAGTTAGGGAATTCGATCTTTCTATCCAATCTACCAGGTCTCAATAAGGCAGGATCCAATGTATCTGCTCTATTAGTGGCCATAATCACTTTGACTGTAGAATTTTGATCAAAACCGTCCATTTGATTTAACAACTCCAAAAGAATTCTTTGGACTTCTCTATCAGCACCAGTTTGAGCATCGAATCTCTTAGTAGCAATAGCATCGATTTCATCTATGAATATAATAGCTGGAGAATTCTCTCTGGCTAAACGAAACACGTCTCTGACCATTCTAGGACCTTCACCCAAATATTTCTGGACGAATTCAGAACCATTTATACGAATAAATGAAGCAGTTGAAGAGTTGGCGACTGCTTTAACCAACATGGTCTTACCGGTACCTGGAGGTCCATATAATAAAACTCCTCTGGGAGGGTCAATACCAATTTGACTGTATAAATCCCCCTGTGTTAATGGTAATTCCACAGCTTCTCTGATTTCTTGCTTCTGCATATCTAGTCCACCAACATCAGCATATGTAACATCAGGTTTTTTTTCATCACTGACAATGGAAATAGATGAATCAGCTTCTGGCGGCAAAATATCAACCAAGGCATTAGAATGACGGTGTAATGCAACAGATGATGACGGCTTTAAGAGCTCTCTATCCAAGGTAGACAAGATTCTTACTACATAGTTAGAGCCAGTGGTTGACGATACAATACCGGTATTTTCGTCAATTGGTTCCAAGAACTGACCTATAACTAAAGGAACGGATTTGATTCTTTTCACCTCTTCTTGAGCTCTGATTAATTCTCTCTTCAAATGACGTTGTTCGTCCTTGATATAATCTTCTTGTAACAATAATAAGTCTAACTCCTTTTCCAATTTTTTGAGCTGTAAATATACATCCGAGTTATCATCAAACGTCGAGAGTTTACCACTGAACTTACCAGTTGGTAACTGTGTCTGCACTGGTGCATCATATATCCCAAGTTCTTCCATTTGCACCGTTGATAATTCAGTGGCAACTTGATTTCTAGAATGCGATTATATGGCGGTGTGTGAAAACCGAAAAGGTGTAATATATATATTGTAGGGACTACTTCAAGAAGAATGTTAGAGAAGCTGAGAATAGACAGCTTAGAAGTGATATGAATGATATGAAGATGGTGAATTCCTGTTTTTCAAACTGCAAAAATTGGGTATCAGGGGATATAAGGGCATGATAATTTGATAATATAGCATTCTTGAAGATAGTCCATGTGTGAAATGGTAATTTGAAAGTATAATAATGCAGATCCTGAAGTGGAATATCATTTTGCTTATTCTGATTTGTTATTATTGTGTCCATTTTCCCTGATTGCTCACTGGAGAAAGTAGTAATAGCTTGTTTAACCTTATCATCAAAAGAATCAACCATTCTTCTTCTTTTCCAAGGCTCCACTACAAAAGTGGCAATGAAAAAAAGAACTATATTGAATCCCATAAGAAACCAAGTTCCCCAAGTTGAAGCCCTTCGGATTTTATCCGACCAAATCTGCTCTTCGTGATACCTTGTAAGTATTGACTGTGTAAGATTTAATTGGATAGAATCCACTAATTGTTCAGCTTTAGTAAGATTTTCTTGTGCTGAAAGTTCATTTTGTTCATTGGCATGGTCACTTCGATAAAGTTCGGTGAATCGCTCGAGATCTTCAGGTGACCAATTATGTTTTCTAGTCAATAATTCATTGACTTCCTTTTGCAGGAGAGATCTCTCTTGGATTGCATCAGTATACTCTTGTTTGAATTTCTTGACATCATCTTTGGCCTTTATTAAATCATTTTCTAAACTGTCTATATTATCTTTCAACTTCTGTATTGCAGAATATCCGGTAGCATCGTTCAATAGTCTAGTTGCATTAAATATATGAGTTTGTATTTTCTCCATGTATTCAGAAACTTTCTTTGAAGCATTTGTTCTAAGTTCTTCCTGCTGTGAAGGTAATTGTCCGATCTTTTCCTTGATCTCTTGCTTAATCTTTTCTATCTGATTAATTGGTTCTGTTGTCTTGGAGGATGAATCGTTCAAGTTAGAAGACCCAACGATCTCCCGTACTTTAAGGTCTTGGGGTTTTCTATTTATATCTTTAGATTCTACAGATCCATTAGAGTACATTCGAAGAGATATTCTTCCGGTACGACATACTGGGACCCTGGATTTGAAGGCAACTCTCCATCGGTACATATCTAGAGTGAGTGCGCAGTTGCAAAATATATTATTCATATAAAACAAACTAAAAGTTCTCATCGACAAGTTTCTTAACTAACTTCCAATCATCTCTCTCGACATAGTCTAAGACTATGACACCATTACCTTTACCGAAATGTTTATCAATATGGCCTTCAGTCATTTTAATAGCAACCTTTTCTGGCCAACAATCAGTGTTGAAGAAGTTAGCACCAGAACCAAAATTAACGAACAATTTAGGGTCATTGTTAGTAGAGTTATACTCAATTGCATTCTTAGCGAAATCAGAAACATAATTGACCTTCTTTTTAATGTCATCGACACTTTCTAATTCACAGAAATCTTGTACTGCAAAAGTTCCACGATCATCATTGGTAGTATTATACTTCCAAGAATGGGCATCAAAACCAAACTTATCTTGTTTATCACTGTCTTTTAAACCAAATCTTCTGAATAAGATAACTTTACCTCTGGCATCACCAACTTTTGGAATCTTGTTTTTCAAGTACCACTTATCCTTATTCTTGTTAACATACTTATCCCAGATGGTGTTAGCAAATTCATCCTTATCATTATTCCAATCATCAGTACCTTCTTGTTTTAAAGATACAATAACAGTTTCAGAATCATTGTCTTCTAAAAAGTCATAGACTTCCTTCAAAACATCTTTCAACAATTTTGGGAATGGAACCTTGACAGGAAATTTTCCGTGGATAACTTGCAAATCCTTAGCGTCATCGCCTTCTTTCAAAAACTGTTTACCAGCTCTGATATCCAAAAATCTAACCCCATGTTCCAACTGATCAGTAACTGATTCACCCTGACATTGAACTGATGGTAAAGCAGTATGACAAGCAGCTGAATTATGAGTACCTGGAATTGATAACTTGCCAACATTGGTGTTATCATCAATTTCTTTTAACCATCTCTTGTAATTTACCATCGTGTATTATATGCTTCGTCAATTATAAATGGAGAATTTCACCATCCACCAAATAGCCCATGCGAATTTCATGCATTACATAATCGACGTACGTACATTGTTTCTATATGAAGGAAAAGTTGTCCCAGACCGCTTGGTAGTCGTGCAAACCCTTTGTTTCAGGCACGAACCCCATAATACAAATTAGGTAAAAAGTGTTTATACCAGTAAAAATGAAAAAGACACTGCTACCGAGAACTCTATTAAAGTAAGGGAAATAATATGCAATAAGAATATTGGAAATCCAATTTATTACTGTACCAAAAGATTGAGCAAATGCTATAGCATTTTGGTTAGTAAATTCAGGTACCATCAAATAAACAATTGGACCAATACCAAATGAATAACCAATGATAAAAACAAAACAGGCTATTGCTGTAAGATAATGTGAGTCTTTGAGAAGACCCAAAGAGATAGACATTGTGGAAAAAATCATTACAATAGCTGAAAAAAGAAGTAATGGTTTACGTCCAAACTTGTCAAAAAGTGGAGCAACTCCTAAAGCTGCAACAACATTACATAATGCCAAACAACTGGTTAAAATCAAAATATTAGTGGATTTAGGTACAATATTCTCTAAGAAAAATACTCCATAAAACGTAATTGCATTCATTCCACATAATTGGTTCCCACTCATAATTATGACAGTAGCTATTAATTCTTTCCTATAAGTTTTACTAGTCACAAATTCATATACCAGAAGGTTTGAAGGATCAATAGATCCTCTTCTTGACTTAGTGGGTATTAAGGGATTGAAATCTAAAGATAAATCATCTAATAATGGAGTTGCTTCTAAATCACTCTTATGCACTGATAATCTTCTCCAGTGGTTAATTTCATGTCTAACTGTTCTCTCATTAGATCTAAGACTCTTAAGTATACTAGTAGCATTTCGTGTATCATTCTTATTGATTATGAGCCATTTAGGACTTTCTACAATAGTAAATAATAATGCAAATTGACAGAACCCAATAATGGTTGCAACCAAAAAAATAGATCTCCATTGTTGATTATTAGCAAAGAAAACTGATAATACGTTGCTGAAAAGTATTCCAATAGCCAAAGAGAGCTGGAGGAAAGATCCCAAAAACCCTCTATGATTTGTGGGCGTAAGCTCATTGATAAGAATAGGGGAAATTACTACTGATGATCCAGCACCTAACCCACAAAGTAACCTACCAATATTCAACATTTTAAACGAGTTGGCAAACGTCATTACTAAAGAACCAATGAAAAAGAAAAATGCATAAATCATACAGTTGATCTTCCTGCCTATGAGGATTGATAATGTATTTGATCCCACAAGTACTGAAGATATCAAACCACCCACTGTGAACATAGTGGTGATGACTGAAAGCCGGGAATCTTCAATAGGAATGTATTGAACTAATCCGAGATGATACCATATGGTTTCTTCGTAGCTATCAAAGGGGCCAGGTTTATCAAGATTTCCTGATAAGATCAGCTGAGTTCCATTCAACTCAGCTAAATGATAGCCAAATTGTAAAGTTCCTAAACATGCAACCGCAGTAGCCCATCCGAGCCTAAGCGTTACCGTATGACGAGTGTTTAAGAAGTCATTCAGATTTTGTCTCTCTAAACTCATGTTGTAACTATCAATCTAATTTCTTCTGATAAGCTGATTTCGAGTCGTGTATGTTGGCAAATCACGGCAGGCCGAACGAATAAAAAACTAGTTGATAAGTTTTTTTTGCAACAGATAAGCAGAGATCTCGAAGAGTTCGGGCCGTATATCGAAAAAAATGTTCCATTGTTGACCCATCTGTGGCATTATATATGCACGGAAGGTAGCAACGCACAAAGAGACCCTTAGAGACTACTAGCAATCTTATCATTTTTCTCTTCGGTGTATTCCGTTATTTAAGTTTTTTACATTGCTACATGCTATTTTTTAGGATGCCGTTCAATTTCATACTACTTTGTGATCTTGTGGGTCTACTTTTACACCGGTCGCCGCTGATGCGTCAATAAATGTTTCTCGGATCACATTCGGGATGCCGGTATCTGCCCGATAAGTTTCACTTACTTCATTCATTAACTCTTTTAATTCTTTAAGAACTTGTTTTCTACTACTGTTATAAGCGATATCACTTACAATAATGTAATCAGTTGGTAAACTCCCCACTATTACCCCATTGAATTGCTCAATTTTTGCTGCTAAAAGTTCCTTGCTATATGCTAAATCGGCCGTAACCAAGAGAAATTTGTTTCCGGCAAAAAGATTCGATAGTAAATCTTCTATATCAGGATCGGCACTTTCTTCCGTGGGGTCAGAAATTTCTAACTGCAGGAGATAATCTTGAAGCGGAATTCGGGGCGTAGAGTAGTAACTATCTCCGTATCGATCAACATTTTCGGCCAATCCGCTTACGTTTCTGAATATCGAATACTTATCTAAAGGAAGTATTATCTCTTGATCCATGCAATTAAGTATCCAATCAGGGTGTACAATATCAAAGCCCCTTTCAACTGCGGCCCTAGTTGCAAATACATCAATTTCGGAAACCACCACTAATTGTTCTTTATCATTATAATCATTGGGAACAGATTTATATACTTTACCTCCACACCTTTCTACGAACTCTCTTAGGGTATCCACGGGGATTCTGACATTTTCTTCTAGTTGGTCTCTTTTGTCGCTGCAAAGAACAAATTTGAAATTCCTAAATAGGTTTGGTTGTGTAACACTGACGTTGATTTTCGATTCCAAAAAAGAAAGTTCCGGCTTTCTCTTCTTACCTCTAACATTTTGTTCCTGTTCCACCTGATGTGTCCTGCTCTTACGTTCTTTTTCGTACTCTTGGTACAGTATGCATTCCTCCCAAGACTTGTCCTGCCTGATTCGCCTGCAATACAAATTCCTCAATGTGGTGGCAGTGGCATATGTTCCATCTGTTCGTTGGTCAAAGCTTCTAGCCACAATCTCCAAAACTATGGAATCTTCCGGTCGTATATAATACTCAGGCTTAGACTTGCCAAATGCAAAATCAGAGGGACACTCTTTAATCTCCTTTGGTCCTAACTCGCGATTCAACATGTCGAACTCAGCATTAGTAAACCCGTTTGCAACTTTGCAAAAACTTCTCCATACTTTCTCTACTTCGTCATACAACCCACAGATGTAGCTGTTTTTCTTGGCGTGAATGACTCCAATAACAACCAAATCAAGGTTCTCCCCGAACTTATCTAAATATTCAGGTTTCACTTTCAACCAATTTTTCTTTCTCTCTCCAAAATAATAAGCCCCTTCAAAATGTTTAACCATGATCCCTTCACTTCTTTCGACAATAACGTTTTTGACTGCTTTTTCGATATCTTGGGGCTTTGAACACAACTGATATCGCAAGATTTCAAACCTATTTGTCACCTCGTTTAAGCAGCTTTGCAATAGTTGTTTTCTCTGAACTAATGGTAACTTTATAGTACTCCTGCCATTCAAATGGACTATATCAAATATCAAAAATAATGGCCAAGCACCTTGGGCTTCGTACATATCTGTGGAGTGAAATTGCCTCCGGGCCTCTTGAATTGCGGCAGATCGTAAAGTACCAAATGGAAGAATACAAAGCCGTTCAGAATCAAACCCTACAATTTCCCCATCAAGGATGATACTTTTGACCTTGGGGTTGAAAGCATCATGTAAATACCTGGTTAAAGAGCCAGCTTCAAAGTTATGGCCATAAACGTTAGTATAATCTCGTGCTCTTCTAGTAAAGAACTTGAATTTCCCTTCTGAATAGTGTAGTAGCATTCTATCACCATCGATTTTCTCTTCGATATAGAATTTGTTCATTCTGTTACATAGCTCAGCATAGCTTATATCAATCTTATGTGAACTTTGAGGAGAAAAAGGATAAAATAATTGTGGAACAAGTAATTCCGGGTCAATGGTATCATTAATGCTGAAGTAGTTAAAACTTTTTTGAATGTCGTTACATATCTTGAATAATTTGTAAGTGTCTTTATTCCAAGCACTGAAGAATAGCTTTCCATCATATCCCAAATTGGACTCCTTTAGAATACAATTTAGGAACCATCTTAGCTGATCTGCAGGTAAGTTATTGAACACAGGTTTCAATAATTCAATTCTTTCATCAGTCTTTGTCATTCCGGTTAATTGATCTAGAACTTCGTTGATATCGCTGACGGTGTAACTCTTTGGCTTAGATCTGGTCCTCTTCTGAGTAACAACTCTGGTGATTACCTGGGGTAAACTATTATAACTTTTATCCTTCGTATATGAAAGTAGTCCTCTATAATCAGATTTCCATTTGAGTAATATATCACCATCAAATGTATCGGCTTTAATGTTATACATCTTCATGATAAGAGCAGCTAGGTTCTTTTCCTTGATTTCATAAATCCGGTAGTCTTTATTTGGCATCAATAACCGTACAGTTTGTGATATATCATTCCCAATATGAGTCCTGAATGATTTCACAAACCGTTGAATTATATGCTGTTTAAACGCCAATTGAGACGTGAATGTTCCAAGATTGTCTCGACGAACTCCATCAAGCTTCGTGAGCAATTCTTTGACTATAAAGCTGAACTCAGGATCCAAATCATTGTTAACTCTAGGTATATCATCAAGGAATGACATCTCAAGAGTTATGATTTATCAATTCGCATCTGCACGACGCTGATTGTCTGATTGCCATCTGCACGATAACTAAATCCGATGCTGGCCAATTAAGCCTTCACACTAAAAGTAAAGGCACAATAAAACAGCGCCACTTGGGGTTTATCCGCTGACAACGCTCGTGGCTTGAAATAGGATCAGATACAATGACGTCAAAAATAAAATCACACGCCCATTTACTCTTTTAGTCAAGTGCTTGTATTTTAGTCTTGACGATTTCAGGCTTGATTATTGTAATCAGTTACAACTCCGCTGATACCGATCAATAGTATGTCATTCGTTTACAGACTTTGTATCACGTGAATTCAATGATGGAAATGTACCTTACGCAACTGTGGATTATGAGCAATGGTAACAGGGATCGGTGTTGCTTAGTGGTGAGAGGCGATGACATATAATAAGAAGTAATAGAGATATGTAGATCCCGAGGGATCCATCGGTAACTGGTTTGATAGTTATGCGAGTCATCGAGGAATAATTTTCGTCTACATAATTACTAGGCATTTATAGATACTCCTTATAGGTCCGTTCGGATAAGATAAAAATTATTTTTTATTTTCAAAGTGGATACTCTGAAGATGTAGTTTCAAAAATCATAAACAAGATATAAGGTTTCAAACCAAGAATCTAGCAATACATTAGTCAGATTTATAAGAGATATATATATAGCAAAGGTTGCGCCTTTATTGTAGATTTATTGAAATTTTTTGAACTAAAAAGTGACGAAAACTATAAAAAGAAATTGTGACTTGCCATTAATTCCATTAATCATCGCTTTTTCGTACAGGGGTATTCTATTTATTGAAGTGACAACCCCCAACTTATTTCTTTTAATTAACTCAGGTTATTATTTCTGATATCTTGGTACATTTTTACTGGGCCTCCGTAGTTAATTAATTTCACCCGTTAATTACGCAATTTCACTTAGTTTAAATTTAGCCTATACCCACAAAATTAATTTTACAATACCAATGCATATCCCGTTGATTACTAAAAAGCCTGCTGGCGATAAGCTGTTGCCTTCCATTAATACTAAATTAGATGAGTTCCAACCTCCTGCTGCTCCTGCCAAATTTGAATCCTCAAGTGAGAGCTCTAGTTCCAAGTCAAGTAATTCCAACATCAATTTAGCAGTGTTGAATAAGAAGGTAAGATCGAGATCTATTTCTAATTCCAAATCAATACCCAACTCATACTTATCAGATGAGCCTTCTTCTCCTTCTTCCCTTTCCAAAAGGCAAGTAAGTGAAAAACTTAGACAGACACCTTCGGGATTTGTAAGGAACTCCAGAATCTATTCCGGTGATTCGTTTGATTTTGCCAGTGTGTTAAACAAATCAGATTCCTTCAATTCCGTTGCCAATTTATCCCATAGTAAAAATGTTAACTCGTTTTCTAATACTTTAAAGTCCACTAAATCCGTACCTCCGGAATTATCCCCTATGGTATCATTATTCAACTGCCACAACTTTAGAAGTTATTTTAGTGGAGATTTATTACTTCTTGAAGGGAGAGAGTGGATTGAAATTAGCGGGAAATTGACTGGTAATGAATTATCTATTTGGTCTAAAGATGAAGAGTTTCACCCTAAATATTTCAACTTGTTCGATTATAATATAACTTTAGAACCAGAACATCATCTTATCAAATTCTCAAACGATTTAAATGAAAGTTTCTATTCTGCTGTTTTTAAGATTGATACAGAAGAGAATTTCATAAACTGGGTGACTGCAATGTTCTTATCCAATTTCGAGAAATTGTCGTTGAACGAAGCTTTCACTGCTGTAATTTTAAGTTTAATCGGTCCAAAATTGTCTGATATACATACTTTGTTATCCAAGAAAAAATACCCCAAATATGAATGGGTTAATATCAGATTACCTCAAGTTAATCATAAATGGCTCAAATGTTATTTAGCAATTTACCCATCCACTTCCAAGAAGACAGGTAAAATCGAAATATATCAATCAGAGAAAATCTCCAAGAAAAATTTGATTTGTTATATCTCAGACTTGACTAATGTTTATAATATCTTTCCTGAGAATGTCAATATGATTGAGTTCAACTCGATAATGAAGTTAAACGGTGATATATATATCAACAGCAAGTTTGAACATTTATTCTCATCTTCAGCTGGCACATTCAACAAGAGTCATCAAAGAACTGCTTCTCAATCGTCGTTCTTCAGTAACTCTTCCTCTCCACCATCATCCCCCAAAGTTAAAAATAGCAGCAGTTTTATTAAGACTGATTATATCTACTTAATGCCGATTAGTCATCCGGGTGTTCAAGAAATTGAAACAATGATAAGAAACTATCTTCCAATTTTAGATTGTTTCAAATTGTATGGTAGACCAACTCAATTGAACTCAAATAAGTATGATAAGGAATCTTTATTGTTTGGTTTACCCTCCTTACCTAAGTATGAATATCTACCTATAGATGAAGCCGCTGATATAGTAACTGTTAATCTTAAAAGAGCTAGCAGTGAAAAGTGGAGCTCTCAACATTGGTTCAGTGAGTTCAGAAATACCATTGAATTCAAAATGGCTAATGAAAACTATAAAGGAAGTGGAAACATCTCCCAATTATACAAATCATTGGAACTCGATGATTCTGATCTCAACTCCATAAGGTCATTCCCTGAGTTTAAGTTACCACAAGGAAATGGAGAGTTGTCTCCTTCACCTTATCCTACTAGTCCTAATGTTGGTTCACCTAAACTTGGAACTGGCTTCGTTGATTCTCCAAATTATGAGTCCTTACCTAACACTCCAAATGTTAGACACGCTTCTCCATTACCAAATGACTCCTTTAAGTTTGAGGCATTTGACAATATAGACACAATCACCAGCCCAGTCGCTCAATTGGGCAAATTTGATGAGTTGGATGAGCCAATAAATCTTCATCCTTATAGGCAAAAGGCTTAGTGCCACGGTAAAAGGGCTGGTACTTGTTTTTCAATTGTTTTCCTTATAATAGAATTTTATCCTGGGTATTGTATTTTATAGACATTTTATAGCATCACCTGTTAATAAATGATCAGTTTATTGTAACCACATCAGGAAATTTTGGACGATCGAATTGTGGGGTTGCGATTATCAAAATTTTCACACAGTTCAGCATATGAGTTTGGTTAGCAAGAATACCTTAGGGTAAATCCGATACATGTAGTTGTATGCTTGTCTATGAACATTATCCTTAATTTTTCAACAATTTTTTCGATTGTTTTTCGTTTGTTGGGATTTGAAATATTATATGTGAATTTTACGATTTAGGTTGAAAATTCTCGTGAAAAAGTTATCGTGAAATGTGAAAAGTGATCGTCAAAGAATGATAACGAACCTGATAAAGTAATAAAAAACACTAAGGTCCAATCCAATAGACCTAACAATAACATCTGATAACCTTACTGTATGCACGATATAGCATTGTAGATTTGTCTTTTAGCAGTACATAGAGTGAATTAATGATCAAGTATGCGATCTCTTTATCTTGCATTTCTGAGGACGAGGTGCCCATTAACAGCACAATCATTGAAGCTATAGTGGAACATTTGTAATTGGTAAAGAAACATAAGGAACATATGGTCCGATTTTCTGAAATATCAAACAACAAGTAAGGCATTGTGGCCGAGTGGTTAAGGCGACGCCCTGCTAAATCATTAGTGGATAGGCGTTGGGTTCTGCCCTCGCAGGTTCGAATCCTGTCAATGTCGTCATATTTTTTTTTGCATCCACTAGAAGCAGATAAGATCCATTTAAATTAACCTATAGCATCTACAAAAAGTAACACACCAGGGTCCTGTAGTAATTGAATTAGCGGTGTTAGAAATTTTAATAACTAAAAAACTTACGTTTTATCGTATTCTTGGATTCACTTTACAAGAGTTCGATAAATAGCAACATAAAATAAAATGAACTTCTATTACACTATATACTTGATGCATTAACCATTATTCCAACCAAATGTCTAAAATATAATTGTATCTGGCTTGAGTGTTCTGACCATAATCTTCTACTCTACCCAAAGTGGAAGATTGAGGACTTCCGACGATGTCATAAGCGCACCAGTATGGATGCCCTCTATACCCCCCGAACTCCTTTTGCCTAATCCATCCAAGCTTAGGTTCTCTAAACTCTGGTACATGTACAGGCTGGAAAAGAGTCGGAGGTTTCAAAATGGCTTGAATAAACAATGGGTTCTTTTCTATCGTCTTTGAGTACAATTCACGGTCTTCTACTACATCGCCTTCAGCCTGGGGTTCCTCTTGTTTTGGTGGAATACCGTCTTGTATTGGATTTTGACCTTGCTCTTGATCCTGTTGATTTTGATCTTGTTGATTTTGATCTTGTTGATTTTGATCCTGTTGATTTTGATCTTGTTGGCCTTGCTCCTGTTGATTTTGATCCTGTTGATTTTGATCCTGTTGATTTTGATCCTGTTGATTTTGATCCTGTTGGCCTTGATCTTGTTGGCCTTGATCTTGTTGGCCTTGCTCCTGTTGATTTTGATCCTGTTGATTTTGATCCTGTTGGCCTTGCTCCTGTTGATTTTGATCCTGTTGATTTTGATCCTGTTGGCCTTGCTCCTGTTGGCCTTGCTCCTGTTGGCCTTGCTCCTGTTGGCCTTGCTCCTGTTGGCCGTTAACGTGTTGATTTTGATCCCTTTGGAGCTCTGGAGGCAATTCCAAGTCTTGATCGTTTCTTTTCTTCAAAGCTTTCTCCTTGCCAAAGTTATCCTCAAAGGAGCCAATATCCTGTGCCCTTTCTTGAATCTCCACTTTTGTATCTACTTTTTGCTTCACTATATACTTCTCTGCCATATCCTTCTGGAAAAGGGGTTCGTAAAGCCAGTTTTCAAGTTGATGAGAGGTAACATATAGCAATTCGAATCCATCAAAGTCATCCACTTGTCCCCAGGAAGCTGAGCACAATTCATGTGAGAGAGTCAATATCTTGAACGGCTTATTTTCTGTGGGAGTCAACACACCTGCTGCTACACCATGTACTTTATTGAAATACACCTGTGACCGTAAACCGGAAAGTTCCAAGCCTAACCAAAGAAAGTCGCTGAATATCTCCCCTTTGACTATTTCAAATCTAGCACCCAAAATCTTATATAGTTGTAAGCTGCACGATAAAAGTAAACCAGATATATGCTTGTTTTTGTTAATCACAATCACGTTAGGATCCAAGTAATTCTGGACCATGTCATCAAATACGACATTAGTATCTGAAGACTTTGTCCTTCTTTTAAGTTTCATAAATTTCTTATCAAGAGCAGAGGGCATCATAAGATCTTTGATCAAATCGTTGACTTCGTGAAGACCAGGCTTCAAACGTTTAGTATCACTTTTAAAACGTGCTGGATTTTTGAAGAACAATTGACCATATTTCTTATAATGTTCATTTTCCAAAATAGCTTTGGCAAAGTCATCTTTTAAGGGTACTGCTTTACTGGACAACATAACAACCTCCTCAAACGAATTGAAAATGGTAGACAAACTGTTCATGAAGTTGGGGCTATTGAAATTGTAACTTCTTGGGATTAAGGGATGCTGTTGTTTGTTCAACACTTCACTTAAATCAACAAACCATAGTTCTTGTTTGGGAAAGTCTTTGGATACGGTGATAGGATGCTCATTATCAGTCAACCGTAAGTAATGATTATAAGACTCTGGTAGACCTGAAATCTCGGTACGTGCTTGATGTACTAATGCAGCTCTATCTTCTTTAGATAACGCATTATTTGCATAAGTGATTTCGATGGGTAAGGTATTTTTCAATATTCTTAATACCTTGATCAACCTCATAATATTAGACATTTGCTCATGTTTCGAAATTTCTGGAAGGATAGGAATCACAATACCCTTCCCATTACTTACGGACTTCCAGTGATTAATCATACATCCTACATCTTTTGTAAAGTCTATCTTCTTGGATTTGTCAAAAATAGGCACTTCGCCTTTTTTGAGCAGCTTTCTTTTCCAATTTTCAAACTTTGGGAATTTGGAAGGAGCTATCCAGGGATATAATTTCCTCTGATATTTGGCACATACAGCATCTTGATCTTGTGGTAATGTTTCAGGTTCAAGGAAACATTTACCGAATACACGCTTATGGTTAAACTCTTCTATAACACCTTTTTCAAACTGGGCCAACTTTGTTAATTCATCATTGTATCTCTGCTTTACTTCATTCAAGTCCAGGGATTTATACCTTTTTCCTTGCATTCTTAACTGCTTTTTGTAGTCACGTTTAGCCCTCCTAATCCATAACTTTTCTCGGTAGATACTTTTTTCGAAGTCCCATCCTAAGATGTTCTCTAAATCAATGATATCAGGGCCTGGATCTCCAGGAAACATGGAATTCAAACTTTCAAAATAGCTACCACAGGGATCAGTGATTTCTGCTTCTTGAGCCTCCCAGGTTTGGTAGATCGGGTTAACATACGTATCTCTCAATTTCAAAATGTCGAGTACTTTTACATCTTCTTCTTTGATGATCTCCTTCGCCGGAACCGGCCTACGAAGTCCAAATTGAATAATAAGGAATATTAGCAATAAACTAAGTGCTGCTACCCGTTTCTGCCGAAACAAAATGTTAAACACTACTGCTCGTAGGTTTAGTAGCACTGTCATGTTCTGAAATTTTTCGAGTGTCAATTAGTACCAGTTTCAGGATGGGGTCGTGTGAGACTTAAGGTACGAAGTCGAAAGAATGGCAGATCCATTCAAGAGGATCTTCTGTCGAGTGGGGAAGGATCCACTGAGGATTCGGAAGAGTGGCGCAGGATATTGAATGGGAGAAGTAGGAGGTGTGGTTAGTGGTATGGTGGAAATACTAGATGGTAGAGGCAGGAGCGCCATGCAGAAAATAGGGTTTACATTAATCGTTACATATGGTCCAAGATCTGGTCAAGAGCGTGGAGAACAAGAGGTACAGCTATGGATCCAGGATACGCGTCTTACCAAATACAATGTCTAGTTCTGTTTCAGAGGGTGGTTCTTTCTTACTAGGCGTCATAATTGTGTCTAGTCCAGGAGCTACCTTTGTCTTCAGTGCTTTCACCCAATCTCTGTACTTGTTGATTTCAGCTTTTGGGATCTCGGCTTCATTACTATAGTGCAGCTTAAGAGATTCCAAGTCTTGGATCCATCCTTGCAAATCCTGTTCGCTCAAATTAACCTTTGGAGGTGTAACCGTATCAGATAGAGTTGATATCAACTTGTTATAATTTGCATTGAGGGTCACAGGCTTCGGCACTTGGTAAACAGGATTCTTGATAAGAGGAACTTGCTGGAGTATGGGGTGGGCTTGATTGTTAGTACTAGTCACTGCTGCTGCTTCTGTCACATACCCTTATCGTCGCTCATGAGAAATATGCGCTTCGAACGAGCTTCGAACGAACTTCGAGCAGAGTGAGAAGCGATGCAGTAAGACTGGGGCGAGCTGTAGAGCGATGTTGGGGTAAAGAGCCCAAGTACTGACGTTCTGGGAGGTCTGGGTGTTGAGGATACGGACCACTGAATCGGCAGTTGGATAGTACAAATTATGGTCGTCTATTATTATACAGGTTAGTTTTCTTTGTAGTGGCGGATAAGGATGTAGGCATTCTCTTGTTTCAAATTGGATAATGATCTGTAGCCACCTTCCAAGCACAATAATAATCCTCCAAAAGAGATATAAACTGCCATTTTGTCGGTGGTGGAAGACTCTTCAAACTTATACACAGTACCATACATCACGTAATCATAATCATCAGCTAGAGATCTATCTGAAGGTTTGGGAGGTCTCCAAGAACCATTGGAAGTTAACATATTGGATTCATTACCTAAAGTAGATGCTAATGCAATGGTCAATGAGTCGTTATCTTTGACAGGGAATAACTCACTATTTATATCTAAGGTAATTTTGATTTCTTGTGAAGTAGAAGAACCTGTTATACGTGACACCTTATTATATCTGGCTGCATCAACAGACTCCACGTTGAACATGTCCTCAAACAATATGTTTCCTGTAGACATGGTTGGTAAGTCTTCCCTTTGAAATTTTTTCTCTGCGCTGGAGTGCGACTTTTCAAACCACGACATCACTCTGACGACATTTAAGAGGCTTGATTCCTTAATTGGGATAATTGGAAAACAGAGCCTGGTTAAATTTAGCACAGAATAAGGTTAGCAAAAATTCTTCCAACACACAATTGGCCGTAGAAGTAATCATGAAGGTACAACAGCAGAGTCTAAAGATATGGATAACTGTTTTGGGATTGGCATTTGCTGGGTATATGTTTATGCATCAACCTGGTAAGAAGACTGAGTTACAGGATTTGCTTCTAAGCCTTGATAAGTGGAGTTCAAGCGACTTACATCAATTAGCCATGGCTGTGGATTCTCACCAGGGCTTTAAGAGAGATGGTGATAGCGGCGCCAATAGTTATGACGAAAGTAATGAAACCATTAATGACAATACGAGCAAGAATAGAAATAAAAGAGCCAACATTGCTAGCAAAAGAGATAGCGACAGCAAAAAAGATAGTAAAGATAGTAAGGATAGTAAGGATAGCAAAGATAGCAAAGACAGCAAAGACAGCAAAGATAAAGGCAACAATAATAGCTCTCAAAACAATCCCCTTAATGTGGTAGGAGTCAGAGTAGCCATTGCATTCGTGGCTATCATCGTCATTAACCTCATAGTAATCATAGTACATCATATCTACCTCAAGTTAAGCAGGTCAGAAAAACTGTATCGTACGGTTGAACACACCCTTTCTCCATTCTAATTCATTTTATGGAATATGGTCAAACTTCGGCTTATGCCGTCCTGCATCATCTCATCTCAACTATTTAGTTAACAATAAACGTTATTTTTTTAAGTTGCTAATTATTCATGTCTCAACTGCCTAGTCCTCAGAGAAGGGCAGCTCAGATCATATGCTCTATAGCATGGTGTCTTGTAGCTGCTGGTCCTGTATTTGGATTTGCTGCTTTAAAACCCATTTTAATTAATGAAGGTATATACGCTGAACAGTGTAAAATAACCGCTAGTGGTGATAACCATAAAGAATTGAAAGCTTGTGCTGATCAAGATTTGCTGTTGAATTTGCTCTTCACGGTGGCTTGTATGGTCACCAACATTAGTGCTTTACCTGTGGGGTCAATCTTGGATACTTATGGTCCGCAAGTGACCGGAATTCTTGGTGCTACTGTCATTTTTGTTGGAAGTTTATTCTTGAAATTAGGTCATTCAATTTACTTTGTAGATCCTTACTTGACAGGATATACCTTACTAGCATTAGGTGGGCCATTTGTGTTCATCTCCTGTTTTCAATTGGCTAATAGTTTCCCCAAAAACTCCGGGTTAATTCTTGCTTTATTGACTGGTGCATTTGATTCATCATCTGCATTGTTCTTGGTTTATAGATTGATCTATACCAACATCAAGAGAGTTACTTTACTGACATTTTTTAGCTATTACTTGGCTGTTCCTGTTTTCATCTTTTTATGTCAAGTTTTTATTATGCCTAAAGACTCTTATAAGACTGTAGGCACTTTGGCCAAGATTGCAGAAACTGCTATTGATGAAACGGGGAGACCTCTCAACTCGGACTTATTACTCCCAGAGGATAGAGACGACCTGGCAGTTATCTCTGAGGTTCCACAACCTACTATTTCTGAAACTACTTCTCTATTGATGAGAAGGGCTTCTAGTAGTAGAAGAGCATCCACCATTTCTAGAGTCAGTTATGCCGCTAGTTATGCATCTAGGGGATCAATCAAGTCCGTATACGAACAGAACGCTGAAGATAAGTTGATTAACAATTCTGGAGGAATTTTTGGTATTATGCATGGTTACACTATTTCTGAGCAATTAAAGTCACCATGGTTTCTTTTGATGACTTGTTTCACCACCATTCAAATGTTAAGAATCAACTATTTTGTTGCAACCGTTAGATCTCAGGAATCTTATTTATATGACGATGAATTAGCTACTACCATCAACCACTTTTTTGATGTAGCCTTGCCTGTTGGTGGGCTTCTTTCCATACCTTTTATTGGATTGATCCTCGATAACCTAACTACTCTAACCACATTGATTATCTTAACCGTTGTTTCATTGGTCATTGGTGTGATGGGTATTGTTAATTGGTTACCTGGAACTTATTTGGGTATTATATTATTAGTCTTATACAGACCATTTTATTATACTGCAGTATCGGACTTTTGTGCCAAGGTATTTGGATTCGAGACTTTTGGAACTGTTTACGGGTCAATCATTTGCTTTTCTGGAATATGTAATATCTTGCAACAGGTCATGGACAAGGCCACACACCAATACTTTCACATGAACCCAATCCCCATCAATTCTTTATTGACTGCTTTAACAGCAGTTTTCGGTGCAACTTTAATTCATTACGTAAATTCTCAAGAGAAATCTATCAAGAGAAGAAGCTTGGAGCTTGAAGCTCAAGAGGCTTCTGTGAGGGGTATCCCCAACTAGGATAGTCTAGACAAAAGAGCTATATAGACAATATAAATATCGTATTAAGGGACATAATAGTAGCCAGAGAAAGCACCAGAGACAGCACCAGAGAACACAGGGTATAAAGACAGTATATTCGTATGCTAGATATCAAGGTCACCTCCTTGCTTTGGGTTCTAGCGCCGTAAGCTCCGGAACCGTTTTGATAGTAGTTGTTTCATTAACATTCGTTACAGTAGCACGTCCACCTTGTTGTTTACTTTGTCGATTTCCCTGTCGCTTAGCGGGGAAATTCTGCAAGGCTTCACTCATTTCTTATTCTTATCCTTTTGTTGCTTCTCAAGCTCTCTTCTGGATCCTTTCAATAATTCTAAATGACCTACTCTACTAGATACTAATTTTTCAGTATCAGAAATAAGCTTAGCAGTATGAGTCTTGATTAATTTTGCAGTAACAGCTCCCTTTTTTGACTTATATATCTTTGGTGCAGCCTTCTTAGGTTGGATCTGTTTTTTGGTTACTCTGGCTGGTGCCTTATTCTTTAACTTCAAATTGCCTTGTGCCATTAATACTCACCTATCTTTCAGCTCTTTTTAATGTCATCGCAGAACCCGGTAGGTGCACATTGACTTCATTTGACTCTGCAAGAAAAAATGAATAATTAATCATTGAAACACATCAATTTAGAAGGTTGAATAAAACAATGGGTAACGATTTCCTTGTGTTAGCTGGTCCAAGAGCCTTATCTGAGTTTAGGATTGAGAACCTCATTAAAGAACTCGAGTCTCAAGCTGGTAACAAGGTAATCAAACAGGTAAGTTCTGCTTATACTCATTATGTTAGTTTGAGAAGCCCATTAACTGATTTACAATCAGGTTTACTACAAACTTTACTAGAGTATGATTCTGTTTTAGATAAGTCAATCAAGTTTAATGCTGATTTACTTGACTTGGTCACTTTGAAAGGAGGCGAAGACGATTCAAAGTTTAAGATTAATTCGAATACTTATTTGATAAGAGTATTACCTAGAAGTGGTACTATATCTCCATGGTCATCTAAAGCAACAGACATTGCAGTTACTTGTGGATTAAATGAACAAATTGAAAGGATTGAAAGAGGGTTGGCCTTATTAATTGAAGTTGAACCTACTTTTAAATTTGGTGATAATATTGGTGAGTTATTAACTAGTGTATTTGATCGTATGACTCAAACCTTATACATCAACGAAAACTTACCAAAGTATGACGACTTGTTTGAACATCATAAGCCGAAACCTTTAGTACATGTGGATTTATTGGGAGACCCTTCAAATTTGACTAAGGCCAATAAAGAATTAGGTTTAGCCTTGGATCAAGGTGAAATCGATTACTTGATCAACGCCTTTACCAAGATCATTGGAAGAAACCCAACCGATGTGGAATTGTTTATGTTTGCTCAGGTTAACTCTGAACATTGTAGACATAAGATTTTTAATGCTGATTGGACCATTGATAATATCAAGAAAGATTTGTCTTTATTTAAAATGATCAGAAATACCCACAACAAAAACCCTCAATTTACTATTAGTGCATATTCTGATAATGCCGCTGTCTTTGAAGGTCCAGAAGGTTATGTTTACACCCCAGATTTCGAAACCAAGAAATGGATTTCTATCAAAGAAAAAGTACATACCTTAGTCAAAGTAGAGACTCACAATCATCCAACTGCAGTTTCTCCATTCCCTGGAGCATCTACTGGTTCCGGTGGTGAAATTAGAGATGAAGCTGCTGTGGGTAGAGGTTCTAAAACCAAGGCAGGATTATCTGGATTTTCAGTCTCTGACTTAAATATCCCAACTTTACCACAACCATGGGAAAGGAATGTAGGAAAACCAGGACATATTGCTTCTTCTTTAGATATCATGATTGAGGCACCACTTGGATCTGCAGCATTTAATAATGAATTTGGTAGACCCGCCATTAATGGTTATTTCAGAACCTTGACTGCTGAGGTAAAGAATGCAAAAGGTAAATCAGAAATTAGAGGTTTTCACAAACCGATTATGTTAGCTGGTGGTATGGGAGCCATCAGACCAGATTTGGCTTTGAAAGATACCAAAATCACCCCTGGTGCTAAATTGATCGTTTTAGGTGGGCAATCAATGTTGATTGGTTTAGGAGGTGGTGCTGCCTCCTCAATTTCATCTGGTGAAGGATCGGCTGATTTAGATTTTGCCTCTGTCCAAAGAGGTAACCCCGAACTTCAAAGAAGAGCTCAAGAGGTCATCTCTACTTGTGTTTCATTGGGTAAATACGATAGCCCTATTCAATCAGTTCATGATGTTGGTGCTGGTGGATTGAGTAATGCCTTACCTGAATTGGTCCATGATAACGACTTGGGTGCAAGGTTTGAATTGAGATCTATCTTGAGCTTGGAACCTGGTATGTCTCCTATGGAAATCTGGTGTAATGAATCCCAAGAAAGATTTGTTTTAGGTGTAGCTCCAGAAAACTTGGAAAAGTTCACCAAGATTTGTGAAAGAGAAAGATGTCCTTTTGCGGTCGTTGGTGAAGCTACTGAGGAACAAAGATTAGTTTTAACTGACTCCTTATTAAAGTCTACTCCAATTGACTTGGAAATGTCTGTATTATTTGGTAAACCTCCAAAGATGTCTAGAGTAGCTGTAACTGAACCATTAAAGTTATCTCCCTTTGATACTAGTAACCTAAATCTCAAAGAATCAATTGAAAGAGTCTTACAGTTACCTTCTGTTGGATCCAAAAACTTCTTAATTACTATTGGGGACAGGTTTATCACTGGGTTAGTAGACCGTGATCAGATGGTTGGTCCATGGCAAGTGCCAGTAGCAGATGTCGCTGTCACTAACACTTCTTTAGGTGAGAAGATCTTGATCACTGGTGAAGCCATGGCAATGGGTGAAAAGCCAACCTTAGCATTGATTTCTGCAGAAGCGTCAGCTAAAATGTGTGTTGCTGAATCATTATTAAATATATTTGCTGCTGATATTCCTGCCCTAGACAGAGTCAAACTATCTGCCAATTGGATGTCTGCTGCTTCTCATCCTGGTGAAGGTGCTAAATTATATGAAGCTGTACAAGCTATTGGTTTAGATTTGTGCCCGGACTTGGGCATTTCAATTCCAGTTGGTAAGGATTCCATGTCCATGAAAATGAAGTGGGACGATAAGGAGGTTACAGCCCCATTGGCTTTAACTATAACGTCCTTCTCTTTAGTTGACAATACTTCGAATACCTGGACTCCATTGCTTGATACTTCTAAGGAAGATACTGTTATTGTCTTGGTAGATTTGGCAGCCAAGGTCAAAAAGGCATTGGGTGGTTCCGCTTTAGCACAAGTTTATAAAGAAGTAGGAGATGCTGCACCAACGGTGCACTCCAACAAAGAGTTGAAGAGTTTCTTGGAAGCATTAGTTGTTTTGCATAAGAAGTTCAATGTTTTAGCTTACCACGACAGATCTGAAGGTGGTTTATTAGCAACTATTACAGAAATGGCTTTTGCAAGTAGAAGTGGTGTTGAACTTAACTTGAAGGGAGATCCTTTTGTTGAGCTCTTCAACGAAGAATTAGGTGCCGTCTTTCAAATCGAGAGTAAGGACTTATTCGAATTCATCAAGATTTTTGAAACGAACTCCGTCCCAACTGAATACATTTCTGTTATCGGTAAGCCAACCAAGGATCAAACCATTAAGATAAGTGTCAACGGCGAAGAGATTTTCAGTGATTCTAGAGCTCATTTGCAACAAGTTTGGTCTGCTACCTCTTACCATATTCAATCATTAAGAGACAACCCAGTTTCAGCTAAGCAGGAATACGACGCTATCGCTGATAATGCTGACCCCGGTATTGCATATAAATTAACATATGAAGTCAGTGACGACTTAGGGATCAGTAAGTTGTCTAAGAAGCCGAAGGTTGCCATTTTAAGAGAACAAGGTGTCAATTCCCAAGCTGAAATGTCATGGTCTTTCCAACAAGCTGGATTCGAAACTTATGATGTTCACATGACCGATATCATAAGTGGAAATGTTTCATTGAAAGACTTTGTTGGGTTTGCAGCATGTGGTGGATTTTCATACGGTGATGTTTTGGGCGCTGGTGCTGGATGGGCCAAATCTGTCTTATTCAATGAGAGAGCCAAAAAGGAATTCAAGGACTTTTTTGAGAGATCAAACACCTTTGCTTTTGGTGCATGTAATGGATGTCAATTTTTGAGCAGAATTCAGGAATTGATTCCAGGTACAGACAACTGGCCCACGTTCGAAAGAAATTCGAGTGAACAGTATGAAGCAAGATTTGTCATGGTTGAAGTGGTTCCAGAGCAAACCAACTCGATATTTTTGAATGGAATGGAGGGTTCTCAGCTCCCAATTGCAGTCGCTCATGGTGAAGGTAGAGCTAACTTCAACAGTGAAGGTAAATTATCTAACTTCTTGTCTGAAAAACAAAATGTCATTCAATATGTTGATAACTATGGAAAACCCACTAACACATACCCATTTAACCCTAACGGATCTCCCCATGGTATTGCTGGTATCTCTTCTGCTAATGGTAGGGTATTGGCAATGATGCCTCATCCGGAGAGAGTTACTAGAAAGGAAGCTAACTCATACTATCCAAAGGACCAATCCGAAAAATGGGAGGGCTATGGACCTTGGATCAGGCTTTTCAGAAACGCCAGATCCTGGATCGGCGACGAATACTAAGTACTGTAATAAATAGATCATAAGTACCTCTATATGTCGATGGCTGCAACCATGCTGAAATTTACTCACTCATTCTCAAAATAGTGAAATTTTTCAAATGGTCGTGCACGACCAAGAAGATATTAAAGAAAAAAAATTTTCAGTGAAAAATTTTATTACATACAACTACAATGGTTAACGCTATCTTATCCAAGAAGAGAAAATTAGTCGCTGACGGTGTCTTCTACGCCGAATTAAACGAATTCTTCACCAGAGAATTAGCTGAACAAGGTTACGCTGGTGTTGAAGTCAGAAGAACTCCAACCAAATTGGAAATCATTGTTAAGGCTTCCAATGCTCAAGGTGTCTTGGGTGAACAAGGTAGAAGAATTCACGAATTAACCTCCTTGATCTGCAAGAGATTCAAGCTTCCAAAGGAAGGTGTTGTTATCTACGCTGAAAGAGTCGAAATCAGAGGTTTATCTGCCGCTGTCCAAGCTGAAGGTTTGAAGGCTAAGTTATTAAACGGTTTGCCATTCAGAAGAGCTGCTTACGGTGTTTTAAGATTTGCCATGAACAACGGTGCCAAGGGTGTCGAAGTTGTCATCTCCGGTAAGTTGAAGGGTGCCAGAGCTAAGTCTCAAAAGTACGCTGACGGTTTCATGATCCACTCTGGTCAACCAACCAAGGACTTCATTGATCTTGCTATTAGACACGTCTTGATGAGACAAGGTGTCTTGGGTATCAGAGTCAAGATCATGAAGGACCCAGCTCAAAACAAGAGTGGTCCAAGAGCTTTGCCAGATGCTGTTAAGATTGCTGAAGCCAAGGATGACGACGAAGTTATCCCAGCTCCAACTGTCAAGTCTTACAAGGCTGTTCCTGAAGAGGTTGAGGCTTAAATGTATATGTAATATATTATATCTTCATTTAGTATTGACGTAGATGTATCTCTGAACCAAATCCTAAAAAGAAAGTCTAGTTCTGGAAGAAATCTTTGAATATCTCATCGATGAATGGGTTTCCTTGGTCTGCCAAAAGTAAGTCATCAAGATTAAAGTTATCAAACATGGGACTATCCGGCCCATTGTATAGTTTGTCTTGATCATTTCTCTTTAGCGCTGAAATCAAGAGCCATAGTGAATCGGTCTCCTCTGACGTCTGAGTCAGTACCGAGTGATCTGACGCCAGAGTGCATTTTCTCATGCAATCGTCGATGGTGCTTATCATTTCACAAAGACCAGAGTTGGTGAACCCAAAGTTATCAGATACATCGACATCAACGTCATTTTGGCATATTTCAATCTCTTCTATTAATAGAGGAAGGACTTTGGCGTCTATCCACGCTGAGTAATACCTGTTACCTAGCTGCTTCATAAAGTATACTAGCATATTCGTAGCGTTAGTTATAGCTGTATTCAATAATAATAAATTGGATGCTAAATCCGATAAGAGTGATTTACTTATGAGTAACCTCACTTTGGTCAATATAGAGATGTTCACAAGGATGGAAACAGTAAGACACGGACGTATAAAAGGTGCTATTGCCAAATCACATATTCCATTTCTGGGATTAGTGAATAATTCATGTAATATGGGGTAAACTTTACCGTAGAAGAGTACGGTGATCTTTTTCAAGTGAAACATTCCTTTGCTGTATTTGTTTTTCTTGTTATAGTAGTTCCAAAAGTGGAAGTGAAGTGTCATCGAAGCATTGGAATAGCTGAAGAGAAGCCTCATCTTGGAAGTGTTTATGTAGAACCTAGCTAGATGTTCATCAACTTCCGTTAAGAGATTGTCATTCTCATCGAAGACACTAAGTGCCTCAAAACAGTCATCTAATAACCCAGAAATATGTTGAATCGAAAAGTCCTTGTTGAGGTTTGATATAATCCCATACAACTCCTTGATCTTCTCACAAAATTCTAGAACGCTGGTCAACACCCATACACAACAACGTTCTATCTGTAGGCTTTTGACAGTGTTAGTAGTAGGCGAAAAATATGGAGGACTTACATCCAGATAAAAGGTAACACCACCGCTGTGATTGCCAGAGCTCAATGATGTAATGAGCTCCATAGTTTGTAAGAGATACCATATTTTCCTACCTAAACTATGATACCTTTCGTTGGGCGGTAGATTCTTCATTTTTGTAGGTTCCCGATTGAGGCCCAAAGACGTAGCCAATTGGATAAGTAACACTGAAAACACCTGGGATTCTCCTGAATCAAAAGTTTCACCATTCTCTGGACCATAAAGTCGGTATAACCGAATGAAAATTGCAAGTTGTAAGATAACAATATTGCACGAAGAGAGTAGATTGAACTGGTTAAGACATGTATGTGCTATATTCACAACTTCAAGATTCACAGGATTATTGATAAGGTATTTGATATCAAGGGACTTCTTGTCCTGGTTCTCATTATATAAATTGAACTCGTTCACCAGCTTAATATTGGAGAAAAATGTCAAATAGCTCAAGCGGAGAATGATCAATAGTACACCTAAATAAGCAATATCTATTTTCTTCTCCGAATTGACGTGCAATATCTTTTCATCAGAATAATCTCTGACACCTATAAGGTCCTCTATGACTGGGATAAAACTATACTCATCAACTACCGGGAAAGCTGGGTACATATTGTCGAAATACCTATCAATAAGAAGCCATATAGCTTTCTTGGGAGGTAAAAGCATGGTGATAGTACTGACCAATTCGGCGTTGGTTTCTATTTGTCCTTCATAAAACATTAACCCCAGCACCTTCGCTTTTTCTTTCAATTGCTGCTTTTTAAACTGAATCGACGCATTAATGTCACTGGGTTCAGTTACTCTGAATGTGCTGGTGAGTTTTTCCTTCCCCCATTTCTTTTCAAGGCTACAACACAAACGTTGAAGGAAAGGATCCGCCTTATAAATTGACCTTGCACTCAATGGACCAAAATAGCGAGATTTGTTTAATTCAAAAGTTGTGGGACACCCGAACATCCAGTTAAGGTTTATCATATCGTCAGCACTTCGTAACGATTCGGTGCCCTTATTTCCGGTTCCTATGTTGGCGGTCTCGCTACTAATATGTTCAGCCTCTCCAGCAAGACCAGGGTCCCCGATTTGCACAACGGTGACATTGCTGGAGGCGCCCATCCTCGAATTAAGCTTGTGCTCTAACTCCTCTACCTGAGACCGTAAGCGTTGAAGTGAAATGGAGTCACTTTCCAAATCATCTTTAACGTGGGGATGGCTTTCGTAAATGCACTCCGGGTTATTGTGTTTGACACAATTAGAACAAGGGTTCTTCTTATCACACTTGATTTTCCTTCCCCTACAGAACTGGCACACAGATGTGACCCTACTACGCTTTATGGGCATTTGTCAGCAGATTGATCAAAAAAAAAAAATTGAAGGATAATCATAACCTTTCTATCGCCCGAGAGATTTGTCAATTTTGACGCACCCGCAGTCTAGTTCTGGAAGAAATCTTTCAATATCTCATCGATGAAAGGGTTTCCTTCGTCTGCCATTAGGAAGTCATCAAAGTTGAAGTTATCCAATAGGGTAGTATCCGTTCTGTTACATAGATTGTCTATGTCGTTTCTCTTTAACGCTGAAATTAAGAGCCATAGTGAATCGGTATCATCTGAAGTCAGTACCTGATTTGAGACCGTAGCACATTTATTCATGCATTGGTCGATGCTGGTTATTATTTCAAGAAGGTCCGAGTTGGTGAACCCAAAGTTATCAGATACATCGATATCAGTGTCATTTTGGCATGTCTCAATCTCTTCTGTTAACAAAGGAAGGACTTTGGCGTCTTTCCACGCCGAGAAATACCTGTTACCCAACAGCTTCATAAGATTGACCAAATTATGAGTAGCATTAGTTAGAGCAGTGTCTAAAATTAGTAAATTGGCTGCTAAATCAGATAAAAGTGATTTACTTATGAGAATCCTCACTTTGGTCAAGATAGAGATGTTCACAAGGATGGAAACAGGGAGGATTGGATGTATAAATGGTGATACTATCATATCACATATACCAGTTTTGGGATTGTTGAATATATCATGTAATATAGGGTAAACTTTACCGTAGAAAAGTACGGTGATCTTCTTCAAGTGTATCATTCCTTTATCGTAGTTGTTTCTGTTGTTATAGTAGTTCCAAAAGTGAAAATTAAGTGTCATGGAAGCACTAGAATAGCTGAAGAGAAGCCTTATCTTGGAAGTGTTAATGTAGAATCTAGATATAGTTTCATCCACTCCTTCCAAGAGATCATCATTTTCATTAACGACGCCGAGTGCCTCAAAAGACTCATCTAATAACACCGTAACATGTTGAATGGAGAATTCCTTGTTGGGGTTTGATATCACCCCATACAATTCCTTTAGTTTCCCACAAAAGTCTATAACACTGTTCAATGCCCATATAGAGCAACGCTCTATCTGTATGTTTTTGACAGTATTAGTAGTTGGAGAAAAATATGGAGGACTTACATCCACAAAGAAGTTGATGCTGCTGCCGTAATTGCCACAACTTAACGATGTAGTAATTTCCATAGTTTGCAAGAGGTACCATATTTTCCTACCTAAACTATGATACCTTTCGTTGAGCGGCGGTTTATTCTTCATTTTTGTAGGTTCCCGATTGAGGCCCAAAGATGTAGCCAATTGGATAAGTAACACTGAAAACACCTGGGATTCTCCCGAATCAAAAGCTTCACCATTCTCTGGACCATAAAGCCGGTATAACCGAATAAAAATTGCAAGTTGCAAGATAACAATATTGCACGAAGAGAGTAGATCAAACTGGTTAAGACATGTATGTGCTACATTCACAACTTCGAGATTGACAGGATTATTGAAAAGGTATTTGATGTCGAGTGACCTCTTGTCCTGGTTCTCATTATATAATCTGAACTCGTTGACCAATTTGATATTGGTAAAGAAAGTTAAATAACTCAAACGAAGAATAAGTAATAATATTCCTAAATAAGCAATATCCATCTTCTTTTCGGAATTTATATGCAATATCTTCTCATCAGAATAATCTCTGACACCTATAAGGTCCTCTATGGCTGGAATAAAACTATACTCATCAACTACCGGGCAAGATGGGTACACTTTGTTGAAGTACTTATCTAGAAGAAGCCATATAGCTTTCTTGGGAGGTAAAAGCATGGTAATCATACTGACTAATTCGGTGCTCATTTCTGCTTGCCCTTCATAAAACATTAACCCCAGAACCTTAGCTTTTTCTTTCAATTGCTGCTTTTTGAACTGCATCGGCGCCTTTGAATCGATGCACATATTGCCTACTTTGAAAGTACTGTTGAGTTTATTCTTCCCCCATTTTTTTTCAAGGCTACAATACAAACGCTGAAGGAAAGGGTCCGCTTTATAAATTGACCTTGCACCCAATGGACCGAAATAGCGAGTTCTGTTTAATTCAAAAGCTGGCGGAGACCCGTAAATCGAATTAAGCTTTATCATGTCATCAGCATCTTGTGGCAGCTTTTCAGTGCCAATATTGGCGATATCGATGTAGGTGGTACCAACATTTTCAGCCTCTCCAGTTTGTCCAGAGGCCCCGATTTGCCCTATGGCGGCATCGCTAGAGGCGCAGCCACCTATCCTCGATTCAATCCTGCGTTCTAACGCCTCTACCTGAGATCTTAAGCGTTGAAGTAAAACTGAATCGCTATCCGAATCACCTTTGACGTGGGGGTACCGTTCGTAGATGCACTCCGGATTATTATGCTTGACACAATTTGAACAAGGCTTCTTTTTATCACACTTGATTTTCCTTCCCCTACAGAACTGGCAAACAGACGTGACCCTACTACGCTTTATGGGCATTTGTTAACAGATTAATCAAAAAGAAATTATTGAAGAACAACCATGATTTTTCTATCGTCCGAGAGATTTTAACACACTCATATAGTTTGCATATCGTTTTTTAGACCAATGACGTAAAAGGAATCCATTTTGCACGTTGCCTAATTTGTCCACGGAAACTACATGGAACCAGATACTATCATCGATTTGTAGATCCATGTCTTTTAACATGGTACTAAATTCGGCAGCGGAAAGCGCATCATTGACAATGGTAAATATCTTTAAGTTGTCAATTTTGTTACTGAAATTCGTGAGTGCCAATGTAGTGGTGAAGTTTTTCATTTAGTTTAAGAGTTTTCCACGAACAGAAGCACTTGGTTGAGAGAAGCAGGAGCTCCTTAAGTAAAATATCAAGTGCGCTCTAAAGTAACTGATGTAATTTTGGAGCTGCCTTGGTGTATACTGATTATGTTACAGTAATCATTTTATGCAAGATAATTTTGTACACTAGGATATAAAGTGAATCAACAGAAGCATTCTTTGCAGGGAAGTTTGTTATCACTACAAATATCTTCTATATTCCAAGTAATATCGGTAATACTGGGGTTTAGATAACTGAAAAACAGCCGATAAGAACACTTATAGCCTCTTCGTAATTAGCGTTTTTCATATGAAATTGAAACATATAATACCGTAAAGTTATCACTGTACTTAAGGAATAAAAAAAGAACCTTAATTGAATGACTTGGCGTAGTAAAATTTTTGTTCGTTGTTAGAATGCAATGGTTGTTTGAATACCTCTGATTCTACGGCTATAGCATCGTAAGTATTTTCTAATACTCTAATACTCTTTTCAAAGCATTCAACTTGAATGTCTCATCAAGTTTATTGGTACTTTTGACATATCCTTGAATCATCTTGATCCTGAAGGAGGAACCCATCAGCATTAATGCTGAGAGTACTTCTGAGACTTCATCTAAGCAGTTATGGTTGATGGGGCTATTGTACTTAGCGCCTTAGTATCAGAAACCATTCTTGTAACGTTTGGTGGGCTTCCCGAGGTCAACGACAGTAAAGAATTTAGTGCAGTCAAATAGAACCAACATTTTCTCTTAAGATTATTTTCTCTTCCATCGAAATTGTCCTGGTCTATAAACAGAGGACCTCTACGAAGGCCCAAATTATACCCCTTTTCAACTAATAGTGTGGGAAAGACTCCAAAAGAAGTTTGATTTAAACTTTCTCCGTATACAGGTGCATTAAATTGGTATGCTTTAAGTAATAGCATCAACTGGAAGTGATTCAAGTCATTAGTTTTAAAGAAGTCAGATTTATTCAAGCATTCGTTCGCTAAGTCGACTACCGTATCTGACACCAAACGTAGGTTTTAGTTACAGGAGTATACCAGCCTGATCACCGCTAATAATTGACCATAATATATGAAGTCGTAGTGTAAAGTCAGGATACCATTTTCTTCGAAGAGAGAAGCCATTGAAAGCCTAAAATCAGGCTCATCCAATATGGGGAAGTAAGGATAAAGCCTCTTGAAAAATAAGTCTATTAGAACGTTCATATCTGCATATGAAGGTAGTACTTTAATGATATCATCTAACAAGAGTTGATCTTTGGCATATTCTTTTGATTAGTTTCTGTACAAGTAAGCGCTCTGTAGAAATTTGGTTGCTTCACCACCATATTCACAGGTGGGGTTGAGCAATCTGCTTCTCTCTGTTGCATTTGATCTTTCGCTTTCTACATAACGTACATGCTGTAGGTCGCTGTACCATACTACTGATAGTCGCGGCGCGGGCTTTGCACCCCGCCTATGACTGTTACTATAAGCCGTATTATTATATATATATTCAAATTGGTGCCCGCCGCTGGGGGTTAAGGCAATTCTTGCATCATGTCATACTCCGAATAAGACGGATCGTTGTGCTTCATACCCTGAACCAGTATCCAGTAGTCTTCTACATCTTCTGGGATGTTAAACAAGCTCTCTAAACTGTCAGTCCCGCCACTATCCTGATTTAAAGAGTATTGATCATTGAACTGAGAAAAAACCTGGCTTATATCAAACTCTGCTAATGCATTGTGCAACCTTAGCGACATGAGATCGATGCTATTGGTGGTAAATCCAAATCTATCCTTCCCTAAATTGTTCAATCTACTCAATTGAACTCGGCTAGCAATCTTTTGGAACATCTTCATGATCTTCCAGCTAAAATAGTAATCGCTCTGAAAACTCTTGATGAAGTCTACTGATAACTGAATAAGCTTCACTAAGTTTTTCCTTAATGCGGTGGATTCTAAGTCAATCACTCTTAACCGTATTACAACTGATAAACTTATAATAACTACTCTTCCTAAGAGGTTGAGAAGGCTAGGAACCATACCAACTTTGACGTAGCATCCACTATTTTCAGGATATAAAAATGCTTTATTCAACACAGGTAAGACAATCTCACAAACAACACGAAAGATCCTATAGAGATACTGAAGGGCTTTCTTGGGTTTACCTAAGTTGCAAAGGTGAAGATAGAATCGATAATTCATAGCAAAAGTAATGGAGGAACCTAAAAGAAGAAACTTGAAATTGAAAGTTCTCCCTAATAGCATGGTCAAATCATCACTTGAAGGTAGCATTAAATGACTGAACATAGGTACAAAATCAACCATCGGACCCCCAAAACGAGATTCTATGTAGGCAGCAGTTTGTTTCAATGAAAAAGGTTTATTGCTATTGAGAATTGCATGAATATCTTGTTTCCAACGGGTCGATACTTTAGTGTTTCTCAAAAATTTTATTGCTGCTGTTTCTACAACACTATTTGACGTATTGGAATCCTTCGGATCAGTAAAAGAAGGAACTTGGGTATTATGGTGATATTTGAAAAAACTAGGAGGTTCTCCAGAAAGCAAAAGGATGTGGGTATCCAGTACACCTGACATTATCCAAAGTGTTCTCCTTAGATTATCTTCGCTTTTACTGCCTGTCTGTGGATCTTTATGTAGCCCCAAAGAAAATGCAATTTGGGTCATCACAGCGTTATAATGCAGGGTGTATCCTTCATCTGAGTTATCACCAAACTCTGGTCCAGTCATGTGATAATACCTGAGGAATATAAGTAATTGAAAAACTGGCAAGTCCACAGCAGTTAGTAGGTTAAATTGATCGAGGCACAGATGAGCTAACAAGATGTACTGTAAGTTAGTACAAGAATTGAAAGTATTATTAAGTTCATGATAAATTTCATCTAAGTCAGGAACATCAGTATTTACCATATCACCGGAGTAGACATGTGTAAATGTCAACTTCAATATAACAAGTAAAATTCCCAAATAGGCAAAATCATTTTGGTCGCATAAAGCAATTTGCAGCACTGGGATCATGTCGTCGATCCTTGCCCGTAATAACGACTCTAACTTACTCCTCATTTTGTATTCATTCACAAAAGGAAACATGCCGTAGACTTTAGAGAAGAACAAATCTACTAAGTACCAAAGAACTCTATGATTTGGTAGAATGTCTCTGATTTGTGCTACTACTTCTCTACCTAGTTCTTTGTTATCCCTAATTGATGAATACGAGGTCTTTTGCAGAAGACTACCAATCTTCTGCCAATACTCTTGTCTTAACAGAACATCATCAGGGTGTTTATTTGTCCGTATAAGATTGTCATTGAACATATTCAAATTCAACCCTTTGGAATTAAGAGGTTCTTCAACCAAATTATCTGGTGAGCCATCGATATCATTGGTCCAAACTTTCTGTATAATAGGATCATTATAAATGAGTGCTGTCCAACTTAACACACCATAAGTAGCTCTTGTATGAGGTATTTCATCTACTGGAGGTCCTTTATAGTCATAGAAATTGATTTCATCATCACTCTCAAATTGATCCACTGTATACGTGTTGTCTTTCTTAAGAGTACCTTCTAAGCTTGTGATCTTTTCATTCAATATTGACAAGGTATGTAATAGCTCTTTATCCTCTGCTGGACTATTGGATCCCTGGCCTTTCTTATTGTGGTCTAACAGACCGTTACCATTGGAATCATTGGGATCTGGAAATTCTTTGATGAAGGAGTAGTTACAAGGCCCATTCCGTTTGATACAAGTGGAACAAGGTACTTCTTTGGAGCACTTGATCTTTCGTTTCCTACAGAAGTCACACAGTAATACTTTCCTTCTTTTAGTCTGCATTGAGAATTGATAAGCCTGAGGCTGAGAAGAAATGAAATGAGATTAGAAGAAATGAGAGGAAGTGAGGGGCAGTGAGAGGCAGTGAGGCAATGTGTGATGATGGGAGAGTTGAAGGAGGGAATCCAATGAAGACACTTCTCATGAAAGGTATAGGTATCGAGGGTAGGCTTGAAATAAAAGCCTAGATGCAAGTACGAGAGCTCAAAGGCCGTAGGCAGAATGTCAGAGGCGGTGGATGCCAACCCAGGCAGAGGTTCAGAGGCCTACTAACTTACAAATCTCCATATATTATCACTAATGTGCCTTGAAACCATACTTATTCACAAGATTCCAATACGTAGTGGCCGTGGCCTTTCTGAACTTTTTACCAAAAGCGATCATCACGAATGATAATGACCAGATAAACGTGCCAATACAACCAATTGAAATGTAGAGGTTTTGGGTACCCACTGCAGTCAACCATGGAGTAACAGCATAACTAAAGCCGAATCCCATGGAGTTCCTAATAAGAATCATAGTAACAAGCCCATCACCACTAACCTCTTTATAACAATCAATGATATAATTAATGGCAATAGCACTTCCAATAGGGAAAGTGGCACAGATAGCTCCTAAACCGAAAGCCAAACCTATCCAATGAATACCATGTGAAGCACCAATTCCATATAAGAAACATCCAAAAGGGTGTAATACCAAAGGGATCACAGAAAGCCATAATCTGAATTCTGGCTCTCTGTAACCTTTGCTGCTAGTCCTGGTTTTCCTGATGGTAAAGTTGTCAACAACCTTACCACTGAAGTACGATCCGATACTAACTCCAATTGCTGGAGCCACAAAGAAAACACCAATCATGTTTGCACTAAAGTCGTATGGATCAGCAGATAACACGGAAGCAATAGTAGCATTGACTACATTGAACCAGCTTAAGACCGAACCAACTGTGAATCCCCCAAAGACGATACTTGGAAACCTCAAAAGATAAAAAGGCACCCAGACAGATTGCCAGACTAAGTTTGGCTGACCTGGTTTTCTAGCTCCCCAAAGCTTGAGCTTATCCTTGAATGTCTTAACTTTATAGTTGGTATCTGATACGCTTTGTGACTCAGATTTTGAAGTAATTGGCTCAACAGCTACATCAAATCCTTCTTTCTTGTCAGCAGCTGCTTCCACTGGCTCATCACCATCTAACTCTAACTTATGTTCACGGTAGTACATAGTTTCTTCCAAGCCGAAGAATAAAATAATCAAGCACCCTGATGCTATGATTGCAGCAATGAACTGGATCCAATACCAGCCAAATCTTGAACTAATAAACCCGGCAACAATACCACTGACGAAAGGAATGTTGAACAACGTCCAACAGTACCAAGCAATCCAACCACCTCTTTCATGGGCAAAGAAAACGTCTGAAATACAAATTTCAATCATTGTCTCAATTGGTCCATAAAAAAATCCTGCCAATAACCTGTTAACATACCATTCACCACTTGACTTAACATAACCAGACCAGACTGTGCATAACATACATGCAAGACTTGCAAATAGAATTACTGGCCTTCTACCGTAATTCAATCCTAAAGGTTGCCACACTAAACAACTCCATCCAAAGAACAAATATTGGATACCAACACCTGTGTTTAAGTCTCCCAATGGGATACCAGTATCAGCAACGATATCCAATAAAACTCCAGATAAGGCTGTGGTTAATACATCAGCACTGAAAACAGCTATCATTAAACAGATGGCCAATCTTCTTTTCCTCCATTTGCTCCAATTCAATGGGTCTTCGGGATCTTCAGTTGGCTGAGGGACCAAAACAATGTCATCTCCTTCTTCGTGCTTCGCGTTTACTGTACCATCCAAGTCCACTAAGTGGATTGTACCTGGAACCCTTGTTTCGATAATATCAGTCATAATATTTTCCCAGACTTAATGCGTATATGGAGTGAATTAAATGTACTGAGGAGGTTCCTTAGTAATCGTTTATTTTATCTTCTTGTAGAAATGTTGCTGAGTTATTAGCAGACCAAAGATAAGGAAAAGATATGGTTATCCAGGGTAAAGCATCGTTAATAAATCTATAGAAATACTATGCCCCCGGTTATCTTAACTCAATTCAGTAACCTGCTAGCGGCAGTGATTTCATTTTTAGTATCGGATACCGCTTTGGGAATACAAAAATGGTCATCTTATTTTAGGGCAAAGGAATCCAAATATTTCAGAAAGTTTGATAAGATATTTTTTTAATAATTCGTATTTCATGCAGCAATTGTTTTTTTTTTTTTTGCAAGAGCAGACTTTGCAATAGGTAATTCTATCCACTTATCTCTTGTGGTTTTGAAACTCTTGTATCAAATACCTAGTGTGTATCTTATCTATCACCTCCAATGAAATGTCTAAAGTTAGTTAATCGGGGGGTATTTTGGTGACAATTGTTTATTTATGCTCCCCTGCATCATTTTCCTTATCAAGACGAGATGCGTCGGAAAGCTGCCGACACATGTGCCACTCAAACGATAAGGATGTCAAATTAGGCGCGCGGCAGAACTAATTAAGAGCAGAAGTGACCAGTTACGGTTATTGCATGTGCATTACGTGGACGTGAAACTATTATTGAGCGCCCATTACTTGGAGTTAACCTACCCAAGAAATTGTTAATTCAGTGTTCATAGTCTAGTTAGTCTGCGTATCCTCTACGTCAAATCCAGAAATCGTAAAGTTAAAATTTGCTTAATAAGCTTTTTATTGTTTTGTAACTTTGTTCAATACACTTCTCTTGTGCTTATCTGTCCTTATCTTACATAAAAGCAACAATTATACTTTGACTAGATTACCACTGGTACTTCCAATTGTAAATCTTTTGGGGGGTATTTTTACCTCATATGACATGCAATTCTTCATATCATGCATTCATATGACTTTATTTCACGATAGTCCTATTTCAGTGAAGCTATCCACATTAACTGAATTGCTGTTCTCTTTTAGGAAAGCTCTTATCCAAATCATTGTAAATCATGTTTGAATAAAGGAAATATATCCTTTATAGTTTCAAATGAGTAAACGGATCCGTGGTAATACTGGATAAGCACGATTTGAATATTACTTACGATTTGCAGTTGTTTTAGATAAGACTCACTTCATTCCTAATTGGGATGAATCAAATATTTAAATACCCTATCCCTTATCGTTTTTGAAGACATCACTCAAAAATGCCAATTGCTTACATTAACGGAAATGTCTATACTGTTGATAAAACTTTACCAAGAACTGAAGCTTTCATCGTCAATGATGATGGATTCTTCGAAAGTGTCGGTTCTACGGAAGAAATCACTCAACTTGCCAAGGGAATTGAAGTTGTTGATTTGAAAGGTCAATTCGTTATGCCAGGAATGCATGATGCCCACTGTCACTTATTGATGGCCTCAGAAGAAAAACTATTTCAAGCAAAATTAGGTACAACGTTGGGACCGCAAGCTATCGTTAAAGAATTGAAAAATCATTCTAGCAGCTGTCAGCACTTGGATTCTGTCTCTAATTGGTTGATTGGAAATTACTATCATTATGCTAGTTTTCCTAACGGGAAACCCGACCGCCAGTTTCTAGACGATGCCTTTGGTGATCAACCAGTTGTGATTAGAGAGTACACAACTCATAACATCTTTGCAAATACTGCTGCTCTTAAAGCAGCTGGGTATGAAGAAGATCCAGTGGACCCATGGGATGGTTACTATGTTAGAAGGGAAGACGGAACTATCACTGGAGAACTTGTTGAAGGTGCTGGTAAGATGATGTACGCTTCTTTACCGAAGATGACCAAGGAAGCAAACATTACTGCATTGAAGTATGGTGTCAAGATGGCTAATCGTTTTGGATTTACTGCAGTTCAAGAAGCCTCAGCTAACACTGTATACCTTGATGCAGCCAAGGCCTTAGAAGAATCTGGAGATCTCACTATTAACTTGGATGCTCATGTTGTTTTTTACGGTATCGGGCAGTTCAGTGCTGAAAATGTTGGTCAGCTCCATCATGCCTTATGGAATGCAAAGAACTATAAGAGTAAGCACTTCAATCCTATGATGGTTAAGTGCTGGATGGACGGTGTCCCATGGTTCCCACATAACACTGAAACAAAACTCTTAGAAGATGGAAAGGTTGACATGAATGGCCTTTTGATTCCTCCTGAAACTTTTAAGACTTATCTTGAAAGATTTGAGTTAGAGAAGAGATGTGCCAAGATCCACTGTTGTGGTGTAGGTAGTGCTAGGTATGTATTTTAATCGTGGGTGGTTGCGAAAAAAACTTTTTGCAGCCAAATTGTGCGATGGTTCCAAATGTACTAACATCTTTTTAGATTTGCCTTGGATTGTATTGAAGAATTGAGAAAGAAGTATCCAGAAAGCAAAACCAGGCATGAGATCGCTCATAATATGGATGTCACTGAAGAGGATTGCAAGCGTTATAAAGATCTTGGTGTAACTGCTGAAATGAGCCCTGCTGTTTGGCATTTAGCCGACTATCAACCAGAAGTAAACCCTAAATCAGTTTATCCATTCAACAACTTGAAGAAGTACGGTGCTTTACTTACCATTGGATCAGACTGGGTGTTTGAGCCTGAAACCCCATCCATTTTTGGTGGATTACAAGCTATCACTGAGAACAAGCATGGTTGGGATTTGACTAGAGAAGAAGTCGTCGACATGGTAACTATCAACGGTGCTATTGCGACAGGAAGAGAAAAAACTGAAGGAACCATTGAAGCAGGCAAGCTTGCAAACTTTATTGTCTTGGATCGTGACTTGATTACTGCTGAAGATATTGCCCATACCGTTGTCAAAAAGACATTCTTTGAAGGTAAAGAGGTCTATGATTTTGAAAGCGATGCATTGAAGCACTTGCAGGGTAAGCCAACTTAGTGATCGGTTTTAAAGTGAATATATACTAAATCTTTTATTTTCCTCTACGTCACGTCTACTTTCTTAATCGCTTGAAGGGGTTGTTAGTAGCATACTTTAAAAATAAGAAAGTCACTTACTTAACATGTGTATTTAGTTCTTGTGGTTCTTTATAGTGGTACTTCCTTAGCCTTGGGTGATATTGGCATTGGCGTCTTTGGCTACCAAGTCCTCTTCGTGTTCTACATGGGGCTTTTGGGCTACCTCATTGAGAATAAAATGCTCGTCGCCATTATCGATACCCGCATGCATATATGGCATGGTATTGGCAATATGTACAACCATCCAAGGCTTGTTAACTGGTGTTTGGTTGAAAATAAGATCCATTTCCTCCAAAGTTCTACCATTTGTCTCAGGATAGAAAAGATATAATACGGGAATGATCAAGAAATTTATGGCTGCAAAAATAGTGTAAGTATATGGACCAATACTTTGAAAGCATATTGGAGTTATCATGACAATTAAAAAATTGGAAATCCAATTGCAAGCAGTGGATATTGCAGAAGATGGTGCTCTAATTTCTAATGAAGACAACTCTGGTGGTAATAACCATGTTCCAGCTAAAAACGCAAACGCAAAAAAAGTATTGAAACCAAATAAGAAAACTGCAGCAACAATGGGAGCCCCTTTATGCTTCCCACCATACTCCTCAGACGAATAGTAAATGGAAATGGTCAACACAACCATACAAATACATTGACCAATTGCACCAAGAATCAATAGTGGTCTTCTACCCCATTTATCAATAAACCAAATTGGAACCAAGGCAGCAAGAAAATATTCGAAACCATTACATGCAGCCAAAATCCTGGAATCTAAGGGGTTTAAGCTTAGATACTCTTCAAATATAGTACCTGCATAATAGGTGATCAAGTTGATACCACAGATTTGCTGGATCAATTGTGCCCAGCCAGATAAACATAATCGGTGAAAATGTCTCTTCGGGCCTTGTGTGAACAATATTCTAGCATTAAACTTTTCATCACTACCAGCATCACGTTCTAAACCAAGTGATCTTTGAATCTCTTCTATTTCTTCTTCTATGAACTTATCATTGATTGGTTTCCCTTCCAATGCAGAGAATACTCTTCTCGCTTCCTCGACATGACCATGTTTCATCAACCATCTAGGCAATTCTGGCATCCTCATAATGAAAGGGATTATCACGATTGGAAAGATAAGCTGAAAAGCAATTGGAAATCTCCAAGAGACAGAGCTATGAGACAAGTTTCTGGTGAAGTAAAATGCAAAATCTACCCAGTAAGAAAGAGCAACCCCACCAGCATTAATAGCACCTTGAAAAACAATAATTTTACCTGTAAAGTTAGTAATTGCTGCAAAATAAAACTACCGCATTTGGAAATGATGTCACTTTTCCGTGCGATTGCTGCAAAATTTGACCATACCTCTTGAGGCTTTACCATTTACCTTGCTACATTCAGACTGGTAGACTGGAACAGTACTGGTAATAAACCCATTTCCAACACCTGATACCACTCTTGCAACTGCTAAATGAGCTACATGGAATGCGGTGGTTTGCAAGATAGCACCAATAATCATGATGATACAACCCCAGAAAATCAACTTTCTTCTGCCCAATGGATCACTTAGCCAGATTACTGAAAGAGCGCCCGACATACAACCAATTTCATATATACCAATAACAGCACCCTGCTTACTGGCAATTGTGAGATTGCCTGGATTAGCAGCTGTGTTGATTTCAGGAAACACCTTATTGAAAGCTGGTAGAGTTAAAAGACTTCCCATAACACCCTGGTCATAACCAAAAAGTAAGAATCCAATAGTACAAAGACTTCCGATAGCGTAGTTCAATTTGTCCCCTTGTAAGCCGAGATATGAGTAGGCTGGGTTATCGTCAGCGCTATCAGACTTTTCAATATCGGTATTATTAAGCTTAACATCATTTTTTGAATCCAAATTCATGCCTATAAAAATGTATAAAGTATGAATCCCTTACATTCATGCTATTTATAGTAATTCTCACGCTGTTACTCCACAAGCGTCTAAATTTATGGGTATAACGATGGAATTGAAACATGAAATATCCAGTGAGAGAAGTTTGTCATTCTATTGAAACTAGTAACCAAAAGCAGTAATCATATTCATGGCAACTGGTGTACCCATGGGGGTCTGAATGTCATATTTGGTTCAGTATCTCTACGGTATCGACGCTGGAGTGGCATAACCCAACATTTACCCCTTGGTTCGATCGGTTAGCCCTTCCAAAAGAAGAAACAAACCACACTTGGTATCTGACCACGGGATTGTGCCGTCAATTCTAGCCAAAATTAGTCTCCGAGTTGCTTTTCTGGGGAACAGACCGATATTCGGATGAACTATCGGTATATCTCCGAATTTAAACCAAAAAATAGCAAATAAAATGTCAAGTGTTCAGAAATATCATATGTAACATAAGATGCTATGATGCTTATTCAGTGTGGCTTTAACTACAAAGGGAATGGCTAGCTAGAAATCAATCAATTAGTGTATCAAAAATTGGCTGCAAATATCTTTGAGCGGGACCGAAATTGAGTGTTCTGATAGAACAGCAACAAAATACACGGCTTTGAGGAATAAGTTCTCCGAGAAGGGTTCATCCTCGAGAGTACTTACGGGGAAAATAATGGAGAGATTACCAACTACAATCAAAAAGATTGGGTGAGACGTATTTTTCCCCTTTTCTACGTGATTGGTAATGATATACAGACGAAATATTATGGTATGTATTATACATACCTCTACCTCAGACGAGCTTTTGCATGATATACACAGCTGTCAAATGTCACTTTTCCGCACCTCCCCAAAATATAAGAGCCCTGGACCCCAGAGATAGCCTTATGCAGTATCAATCAACAATGCAACCCCACACTGAACCTTTGCAGCAATTGACTTAATGGGAAAATAACCCCATTTGCAAATTTAGCCGCCTGATAGCCGCTTGTGTTACAAAATTTTCACATGAATGGGGTCTTATCCGCTAAGGATTGTAGCAGGCGGAAGTTATCCGCATTGTTTAAAACTGCCCGATCCGCCAAGCTATAACTCGCTAGGAATTTCCTCTTTAGTCATGGCGACACGATATTTTGCAGCCCCCAGCTTGGAAGTAACAATTCTCCATAGTTTGGAAAATCATGGCTTTACTTCCAATACTCTTGTCATACCAAGTGTTTCTATGTAGCTTAACAGAGGCACAATTCCCAGTTCAACTCTCTTACAACATCCAACCAATCTACAACCACCGTACCGTTTTGGCTTTTTTCCCAGAAGAGCATAACGAGGTGCTTAACTCGAATAAGATTACCCACTTTGTAAACGGATCCGGTTCTATTGATAATATTGAGGTACCTGAGTTTCTTACTACCAATTGTATTTATGCCAAGTATCAAAAAAGGGAAGGTTAAACATGAGAATAATGAAGTACTTAACTCATTGACTTCCTTCAACCCTTCATCAACTAATAGTTGTATATCAACAGCAGAAGGTGGTAAAAGTTTGAAATACATAAGCAATAAACACTGTACTGTAATTTTAAATACCTTGAATAAGCGCATATACTTAGCATAATCAACCTCCAGTAACTTATTGGATTTACCAATCACGGGTTTGCTATCCATAAGTTTCTTATTTAAGAGTTCATATTTGTCTTGTACCTCAGCCATATTATTATAATCAGTTATTATTCTTTCGTTAATTACTTCACCAAGTACGGCAATTAATTCATGGTTGCAACCCTGGAAAGGGTCAATTCCATAATCTGGAGTTGTGATATCAAACGAGGGAAGATTAAGAAGGGTACCATACATGAATGATCTTGTGTTAAGAACATCGTGATATTGGAAATTGGAAATTAGCCACTTGATATCGTTGGAATAATTAAATCTATGCAAAAGATGTCCTAGGAGATTTTTGGAGTTGATGACTTCACTACAAGTTTGGAATACCAAGTACCAGTACTTTACATCTCCAGAGCACACCTTGATTCCAATTATTATTTGATAGAAACAAAGAATGATATAGTAATGAAAGCTATCTTCAATCTTTAACTTTTGTATGAGCCTAATTGACTTGTTATAATGACGCTTAACTAGCCTATTATTGAGTCCACCATGTTCCTTGAAAATTCCTCCCCAACATGCTAATGCATTTGCTATTGATTCCTCCGTTAAACTCATCTGGAGGAATGTCTTGGTGAAATAGTTAGATGTATTGGTATCTATGCAAAGGTGCTGACTAACCTGATTCTCAAAGTACAGGAGAAACAGGAGACCTATATCATCAAGATACAAGTTAAAGTCTGATGTTAAAGGAGTATGAAGATTGGTCGGGAACTCTATTGTTTCGTATTCTTCATTTTCTAGGCCATTGTCTAAGATCTGTTTGTTGATCTCAATGATTCGGAATTGGTCTATAGCCCTATCACTTTCTGTTATAGAGTAATCATATCTCGGGGACCCATCCCTAGAGCGTTTCCTCTGTGCTTTTCCAACTCTACCTGGCCGGAAGTTCAGATACGTACACGTAATGGCCCTTTTCAGACATAGAGAGCACTGGGGAAGTAGCTCATCACACTTTTTCTTGCTCTTCTTACAGGCCTGGCACCCGTTGCGCAGTCTGACTCGAGCCCCTAAAACAATGTTAAATTGTCCCATAGTTAGAAACTTTAAAATAGCGGAATTTGGTGGGAGCGGAATTAGGGTTGTTGATAGCGGAACTGAGATATGATAACGATGGTTGTATACAAATATGGATGGAATATGGTGTAAGGAGTATAGTGTCTCGAATACCAAAGGGAGTTTCTACTATGGACTAGACTATGGAGGATGCGTGTTGTGGGTTGTGTGTTGGCTGGTGTACTCTGTACTGCAATCTCCTACAACTGATCATTTACTGCAACTGTACCATTTGCACTCATACAGCCTGGTCATCTTCAATTGCCATATTCAGCCACTCCTCTTCCACCCCTCTTCCACCCACGTCACCCCACGCCTACCCACGCTTACCCAAGCCGACCTGCACATAACTGTGCCCCACGTCCAGCGTATTACAAATCAATACTGAAGTCATACTAACTCAGCCATACTAACTGGGTCATACGACCTCAGCCAAACGATCCTTTTAATAAGTATATATTACTCCGATATAGCTTGCGAGACTAACTATGCTCCTCTAAATTCAACCGCACCAGTCAAATCTGACTAGTGGCGGTGGACGTAGCGCCAATCTTTTCTCCGCAATTCGAATTCCAACCTGGGGAAAATATTGTTGGATTACCCCCATCGCATACACCCCTTTTTAACATCAAAGATTTGTTCTGTAACTTTCGGACTTCGAATCTTATTTGACGCCATTCTTCGCCAATATTTATAGCCTTGGCGTGCAATTAATAACAAATCCCGATCTCGTATATCGCAAGAAATTTTCCGGTTCCAAGAAAACCCTCGATGTCTGCTCAAATTCAGTCATCCCAAATTCAAGCCTCTCAAATTCAGGCGGCTCAGATTCAGGCAGCTCAAATGCAATCCCAGAAAGACTGGAATATCAAGGATAACGTGTTTGACACCCATAGTGACTTATCTAGCTCCAACGATATGGCTATTAATGACATTAATACACCTTCTACCTCCAGTAGGAAACGGTCCGTGAGAGCCAAATATTCTAGACCTTGTGATGGATGTGCCCTTCGTAAGGTTAGATGTGACCAGAAGAAACCTTGCACCCGTTGTGTAGAACATCAAGTACCTTGTACTGATAATAGACAGAAGAAGAAGTGTGGACCCAAACATATTCATAAGAAAACAAGAGAATCCATCAATAACTTACTGATGGGAAATGCCAAAATCAATACTTTGGGCTCCCATAAGGAAATATTGACCCTCGATAAACTCCTCCCATGTTTACAAATCTATCAGACTTGGTACTATGGAATCTGGCCGGTATTATCCGTGGCTCATTTAGTATCTCGTATTGTGCAATTAAACCCGTCGAGTGAATCTACTTTGAACAGAGAGAATGCTACTAGCTACTCACTTTGTTGTGCTGTTTGTGCAGCTATAACTAAACAACTCACTTTCTTGACAGTTGGTAATCCTATAAGTGGAGTGCCTGTAAATGTAGATGCCAGCCAATACGTTAAAGAAGCCGTTAGAGCCAGAAACTTGTTTGAATATAGATTGGAACCTAGTCATGATAATTTGCTCATTTCTTTCTTCCTTTACATATACTATGTCAATGTCAAAGGAGGAACTAAGGCTTCTATTGTGTACATGAAAGAAGCCATCTGCATTGCCCAGCTTTTGGGACTTCATGATCCAAGAACTTATTTGAATAAACCAGCCGCAGAAGTCCACAGATTGAGAAAGATTTACTATATGTTATTGGTGACGGAAAGATTCATGTGTATCGAGGATAATGTTCCTGTGTGTATGGAGCCATCAATCCCCATGCCTGCTCTCGAAGATGAAGAATATTCTGGTCTTCTTACTGGGTTTATCGAATTGGTGAAAATCTTTTCTATCCCAGATAAGAAGTTCTTTGATAACCTTATCAATTACAGTAAGAAGAACCCTGCGAACCTTGATAATTTCACCAACTTGTTTAGTTCTAACTCGGCGCCTACAAGGGCATGGATAGTTAAAGTTCAAAATGAACTCATGAAAATTCATGTTAGTGATGCTAGCGGAGACACCCAGAAGTTGAATATTCTTCTATCTAAATTCTGGATGAAATCTTTAGCTTGGCATATTTCCAGTCAAAACGGTCTCTTACTAAGAAATGCTACTAAAGAGGACGACGCTTGTTTGACATATCAATATCCAATTATCATTGCCAAGGAATTCTTGGCTAGCACTCAAGACCTACCCATATTTGCCTTTGAATCAAATGGGCCCGGTGTATGTGTGAAGTTACTTGAAATCGCTTTGGCAGTAGCAGATGGGGTAAACGAGTGTATCATAAATAAAGTGGAATATTTCACTGCTTATAATATTCTTACTTCAGTCTTTAATTTGGTGTCTAAGTTTAAGACAGATATCACTATTTCTCAAGAGCTTTACTCAAAGGTAGAGAGTATCGTGAATCGGAAATCGATCCCAGCCCCAATTTACCCGAAAAGTTACATCAAGGAAGTGAATGATGATGGTGAGTCCGTATCATCAGAGGAAAAGTCGGAAAATGGCTCCGGTCCAAGCCTCAGCTTCAGTTCCAAAGGTTTTGAAACTGCATTCCAGATCCCATCAGGGTTACAATCACCAAGCAACTCTAACCCACAATCGCCATTCACCCAGATGACTATGGCGTTCCAGTTATCTCCACCTCAATTCACAGAAGAGTTTACTATCGAAAATAGAACTCAAAGCCACCAGATGTTCCAGATGTTCCAGAATACGCCATCGCCATCTACAGAGCAATTACAGCAATTAGAACTTCATTTACAGCACCAGTTCCTGCAATTCCATCCTAATCAATTCAATCAATACCAGTATGGAAGTCCAACTAACGATCTTCAAGGTCGTGGAAATGGAACCCCTGGTATGCCTGAAACCTCTCCACCAGAAAACAATTCTGGTCTTCAATTGGAGGAAGCTAAGCAAGCTCTCAAGGAGTTGAAGGAATCCAAGGATTCGCCAGTAAATTCCGATATGGGGTCGTATTCTTCATCTCTTGATTCTCGGGTTGTGTAGTATAATATAATGCATTACGATTATTTTTCCCTATTGTAAAACATATGACTCAATATGTCGCTCAAACACCCCTTGAGCTCCTTTTATACTATCACTGTCCCCACTAGAGCGCATTTCTTCTCGGATTAATTTCAGGGTTGCATTATCTGGGGTAATTGCTCGGTAATAAATTACTGCCGAGAACAAAGCCCCGAAAGCCGCCTCGAAAGCCGCCCATTTTCCGACCTTTTACGCTTACAGTAACCATCCGGAAAATGTACCGAAGCTTTTAGGAGAGAATGTACGCAGAAGATTTACCATGGGGCGTCGTAGTCAATGAAACACGAGTTGAAACGGCCAATACTACGTAACAATCCTTTTCACCTATCTTTAATTAAGTTGTATCAGCCCTGATCACTTCTAATCAATTTCCTGCTATGCAACTACACTTCCTAGCCTATTATTGGGTCAAATACACTGGGTCTAATATACGTTGTATTATTTTATGGAAAATTTAAGCGAGCCCGTAATTCGTAATTCTGGAAATATGCATTAACTTTCAGAGAGAGTTCCCGAGAATTAATCAATGTTATTATAAATAGAGATGTGTTGGAAACCTGTTGCCCGATATCCCAATGACTATTGACTATGTTTGGTGGAAAGAAGCTACAGTTTACCAAATTTGGCCTGCTTCATTTAAAGATGCTAATGGTGATGGGGTAGGAGACTTAAAAGGTATAACGTCTAAATTAGACTATATTAAAGCCTTAGGAGCTGATGTTATTTGGTTGTCACCCATGTATGAATCACCTCAAGAAGATATGGGTTATGATATTAGTGATTATAATAATGTTCACTATCAATATGGTACCTTGAGTGACATGGAAGAGCTCATTTCTCAGGTTCATGCTAGAGGTATGAAATTGATTTTAGACTTGGTTATCAACCATACTTCTTCAGAACATAAGTGGTTCAAAGAGTCAATGTCTTCCAAAACCAATCCGAAAAGAGACTGGTATATATGGAAAAAACCCAAGTACGATGAGAAAGGAGTTAGACATCCTCCAAACAACTGGGCCTCTTACTTTGGTGGTTCTGCTTGGGAATATGATGAACGCTCAGATGAGTATTATTTGAGGCTCTTTGCACCCTCTCAACCCGACTTGAATTGGGAGAACGAAGAGTGCAAACAGGCAATCTATGATAGTGCTATCAAATATTGGATGGAAAAAGGTATTGATGGGTTTAGAATTGATACTGCTGGATTATATTCAAAAGGATCCTATGATGATGCACCCGTGGTATTTCCAGATACTGTGTACCAACCTGCAGCGTCTATGGTTTTGAATGGACCCAAAATTCATCAATACCATAAGGAGATGAATAAGATTTTATCACAATACGATTTCATGACAGTCGGTGAAATCGGATATGGGTCTAGGCAAGAGAACTTGAAATATGTTAAATCTAAGGAAAATGAAATGAGTATGATCTTCTTATTTGATTTAATCACTTTAGGTTATATCAATGATGATAGGTTCAGATATAAAGGATGGGACTTGAAAGATTTCAAGAATGCAGTCAAAACTCAAAGTGACTTTATTAAAGACACAGATGCTTGGACCACTGTTTTCATTGAAAATCATGATCAGCCTAGAAGTGTTACAAGATTTGGTAATGTTGATACTTTAAAGAACCAATTCAAAAGTGCTAAATTACTCACCTTGTTGCAAATAGCTTTAACGGGAACTTTATACATCTACCAAGGTCAGGAGATAGGTATGAGTAATTTGCCTCTGGAATGGTCGATCAAAGAATATTTAGATGTTGGAACTGTTCAATATTATGAAGAATTGATCAAAGAGCATGGACTTGATCAAAACAAAATTGCTACTATCATGAAATTAGTTTCTTTAGTTGCCAGAGACCATGCTAGATCTCCAGTGCAATGGGATAACAGTTTGTATGGTGGATTCTCTAACCTGAAGCCATGGATGAGAGTTAATGATAACTATAAGCAAATCAATGTAGAGTCTCAGCTTGACAATGACCATTCAGTATTATCCTTCTGGAGAGATTGTTTGAAGCTAAGGAAGAAATACAAGAATTCGTTGATATACGGTCAATTTGAATTGATTGACGAAGACCATGAACATATCTTCAGCTTCCTTAAAAGGAACGGTAACGATGTAAAGTACATCGTCTTGAATTTTTCGAACCAGTACATTCCGTTTGAAAGAGTTCCAGGCGACTTGTTAGTGTCCAACGTGAACGTAATTGGGGACGAGTTGACTCCGTACGAGGGAAGGATCTACGATATCAGCAGATCACTAGAGAATATTAGACCGGGGTAATATATGAGCCACTGCCACTGCCACAGTGCCTTCTTCCTCTACTTTCACACCAGGCGGCTCCAAAAGCTCCTGGTAAACATGCATTCCAGTTCACTCTACTACATCTCTCTCTTCTATAGACCTTGAAAATCTTTTCTCTACTCGCTTCTAACTTCGTTCGAAGCTCATAAGAAGCTCGTAGGAAGCTTATAGAGACGCGCACACGTTGAAATTTTCATCATGACTGAAGAAACCGTATGTCACCACAAACACCCATCCAATCCCATCCAATCCCATCCAATCCCATACTAACCAGCAGGCAAAAATAGTCAGTACTGATCTAAAGGCAAACCAGAAAAAGTACTTTGCTACTTCAGACAAGCCGCAGTTCAATGCCGAAGAGACAGCCAAGAGGTTCAAACACTTATTAGGATTGACAGGTCTTTTCAAGCATTTCATTGAAGCTAAAGGCGAGAAGGATCCTAAGATCAAGCATGTATTGAGCTTAGTAGAACTGGGATCAACAAGTGTTCATAAAGGAAGGAAAACAGAAAAGGAAGAAGATGCAGAACTTTTGAACGATGAAATCGAGACTGCTAGTATCTATGAATTCACTGAAAGTCCAGCATATATTCATGGTGAGCTTAGACCTTACCAAATTCAAGGTTTAAACTGGTTAGTTTCATTACATGAAAACCATTTATCCGGTATTTTGGCAGATGAAATGGGATTAGGTAAAACTTTACAAACCATTTCATTCTTAGGATATTTGAGGTTCTTTAAGACCATCAACGGACCACATATTGTGATCACACCAAAATCAACTTTGGATAACTGGTACCGAGAATTCAACAGATGGGTTCCAGAATTCAAAGTATTGGTTTTACAGGGAGATAAGGAAGAAAGACATAGAATCATCAATAATGAATTGTTGACGTGTAATTTCGATGTTGTAATCTCATCATACGAAATAGTGATTAAGGAAAAATCTTCGTTACGTAAGTTCAATTGGGAGTATATAATTATAGATGAAGCTCATAGAATCAAGAATGAAGAGTCTTTGTTATCACAAATCATCAGGATGTTTCATTCTAAGAATAGATTACTTATTACTGGTACTCCATTACAAAATAACTTACATGAATTATGGGCTCTTTTGAACTTTATACTACCCGATGTATTTGGAGATTCTGATGCTTTTGATCAATGGTTCGAAACCAATGATGATAAAGTGGTTGAACAATTACACAAAGTATTACGACCATTTTTACTCAGAAGAATAAAAAGTGAAGTCGAGAAGAATTTGTTACCTAAAAAGGAATTGAATGTCTATATAAAGATGAGTAAAATGCAACAATTATGGTACAAAAAAGTATTAGAAAAAGATATTGATGCAATCAATGGATCTAGTAAGAAGGAGAGTAAAACCAGATTATTGAATATTGTAATGCAATTGAGAAAATGTTGTAATCATCCATATTTATTTGAAGGTGCAGAACCTGGTCCTCCATATACTACTGATGAGCATTTAGTCTATAATTCTCAGAAGATGTTGATTTTGGACAGACTTTTGAAGAAATTCAAACAAGAAGGTTCAAGAGTATTGATTTTCTCACAAATGAGTAGAATGTTGGATATTTTAGAAGACTACTGTATCTTTAGAGAGTATGGATACTGTAGAATCGACGGTCAAACTGATCATTCTGATAGAGTTGATGCCATAGATGAGTATAACAAACCAGGTCTGGACAAATTTGTATTTTTATTGACAACAAGAGCTGGTGGTTTAGGTATTAATTTAACCACTGCAGATGTTGTTATACTTTACGATTCCGACTGGAACCCTCAAGCTGATTTGCAAGCCATGGATAGAGCTCATAGAATTGGTCAAACCAAACAAGTTAAAGTGTTTAGATTCATAACTGAGAATGCCATTGAAGAGAAGATAATTGAGAGAGCAGCTCAGAAGTTAAGATTAGACCAATTAGTTATTCAACAAGGTAGAAACGATTTGAACCAGAACAATAAATCCACCTCAAAGGATGAGTTATTAACTATGATTCAACATGGTGCGGTTGATATGTTTAATGGTACTCCTGATGCAGAAGATGATGTTGATATTGAAGCTATATTGAATTCGTCAGAGCAGAAGACTGCAGAATTGAACAAGAAGTACCAAAAATTAGATATTAGTGCTTTACAAAACTTTACAAATGATGAATCAGTTTATGAATGGAATGGCGAAAATTTCAAGAAGAAAGAACCCGAACAATTAGGAAGTATAGCCTTATTATTTAACCCAGGAAAACGTGAAAGAAAAGAGAATTATTCTATTGATATGTACTATAAAGATATCTTGAACACTGGTAATAGAGCAGCACCTAAATCATCAGGTCCAAGACCACCAAGGCAATACACTATTTATGATCATCAGTTCTTCCCTACTAAGTTATTAGAATTGTTGGAATTAGAAAGAAATTACTATAAGAAACAAATAAAGTATCAAGTGCCTGTTAAAGATGGTAAAGTTGAAGAACAAAAACTTGAACAACAAGAGATTGAAAACTCAAGACCGTTGACTGAAGATGAGAAAGCATTGAAAGAAGAATTACTCACTAAAGGTTACGGGAATTGGAATAGAAGAGATTTCTATACGTTCATTGGGTTATGTACTAAATACGGTAGAAATTCACTTCAATTGATAGCGAATGAATTTGAAGGTAAGACCATCGATGAAATTAGACAGTATGCAAAATCATTTTGGAAGAATTATAAGGACATTGAAGGATATGAAAGATACATCCACCAAATAGAGCAAGGAGAAGAAAAAATCCTTAAACTAAAATTACAGAAAGAAGCTTTGAGAAGAAAGTTGAGTCAGTATAGGTATCCATTACAGGAACTTGTTTTGAAGCAGCCTCCAGCTTCTTCTAACAAGAAAGTATGGTCAGAAGAGGAAGACCGGTTTTTGTTGGTTCAATTGTATAGGTTTGGTATTGATAGACCGGATATCTATGAAAGAATCAAACAGGCTATTAAAGAGAGTATTTTGTTCAAGTTTGACTTCTTCTTGCAATCCAGGAATAGCGGGGATATTTCTAGGAGATGCCAGACGTTATTAGCGTGTGTGTTGAGAGAGATGAATCCGCCCAAGAGAAAGGCCGATACCCCGGACGGTGATAAGAGGAAGAAAGCTAAGGCCTAGATGGTGCCAGGAAGATGGCCAAGATTTAATCCTGACATTCGGGCGGAACAGGATCTGTGATCGTATTAGGTGATCATTGCCTGTTGTTCTACTGAGAAGATATAATAATTTCCGTACAATTGATTTATTAATATACAAGATTCTAGTAAACCACCTACCTACCAATAACTTATTCTTGCTCAATATTCTATTTACCAGGTGAGCAGTGCCTTAATGTAAGGCTCGAATGCAAGAGGGTTCTGGTGGGAGAAGAACCGCTGGACAACTCTGCCGTGTCTGTCGATAATGAATTTTTCAAAGTTCCACATCACGCCTTTGAAGCCTAACTTCCCAGGACGTGCGGATTTAAGGTATGCATATAAAGGATGAGTGCCAGGGCCGTTGACTATGACTTTATTCATGATGGGAAATGTCACACCGAAGGCCTTTCGTACATTAGCTGCAACTCGCTTGATAGGCAATGGCTCCTCATTGGCAAATTGATTACATGGGAATGCTAATATCACCAACCCGTCATCCTTGTATTTCTGGTAGAGCTGCTCAAGCTCTTTGTATTGAGGCGTGAATCCGCAAAGAGAAGCGGTGTTCACGACAATGACGACCTTGCCTTTGAACTCGCTGAATGGTACCGCTTCTAGATCTTCGTTCTCTAGGGTTATCTCGTATATAGACATGAGAAAATTTCGGTGTTAGCCCATAGTGGTAGGTACGCGCCACCAAGGTGCCAATTGAAGATGCAGATAGAGAGAACCGGTATTTTAACCTGTTGTTGACACAACACCCACACCACATCACAGTCTGGACTCAGGGGGTTTAATAACTGCTTCCTTAGACACAGGTCTAATGAGGTTGAAATCCACCACCCAGGTGATGTAGTCAGAGCTTATTTTCTAGGTATATTAATTCCATTCTTCCCAAGGATTTGGAGGCTTCGAGGGTGTATCAAGAAGCGAAGACAGAATTGAAATAAGGAAATAACCTACCAAGAAATATGTTACAATGACTTGGCAGTGGAATATCCTTTACGATGAAAGATACGTCTACATCATTGACTTGGCCCGTGTTAGATCTTTTCCCTCAAATAGTGAGCTACGATATCTACACACTCACCTCCTTGATACCTACTGCTACCCTTAGGAGCTACATAGATATCTACAGTCCAATGTTCCATATGCCACTGGTATTCATTGCAACAACTTCGCTCTCATTGCCATCTATCGTACCCGATTATCCCTGCATTGAACAAGCCCATGCAAGTCCAGAACTAATATAAGGCATTCCACAACCGTTAATTGACAGCAATTTAAGCTAAGACCATTGACCAATTGTTATAACGCCTTCATCAAAAATCTTTTTCAAGAAAGACGAAATTTACAACTAGTAATTTTTGCAAATTCTAAAGTTTCCTTATTGTTCTGAGTGTCATTTGTTTGTAAAATATATTTTTGCAACATAAAAAGAAAAATTACAAAGATGTCTGATATGGAAGAAAATTCTGAAACAACATATAAATTGGGTCCTCTGAATTTTTATCCCAACCTTAAAGAGAAGTCAAAGCTAGTAAAAAACCTTAAAAAGTTTTTGGATAAGTTCAAAGAAGATGGCTATAAATTGAATTTCAACTCTAAGACATATCT